>JAJLYD010000001.1:101606-191595 GCA_030571615.1 Jamesozyma hellenica | reverse complement strand
TCAATTAGTTTTCGATCCGATCTTCTGAATAATATAATCTTTTATTATATTATTATTTTGCGCTTCCCATCTGTTTACATTCTGCTTTCTGTGTACAACTTAGTGTACAATAAATACAAGAAACTAAGCTTGCATGGCGTAATGGCAACGCGTCTGACTTCTAATCAGAAGATTCTGGGTTCGACCCCCAGTGTGAGTGCTTTGATTCTTAATTTCCGTGATAGTTTAATGGTTAGAATTGGCGCTTGTCGCGTGCTAGATCGGGGTTCAATTCCCCGTCGCGGAGTGTATTTTTATTTTTGCATTCTTCAAAAAATTGTAATACGTGAAGATAACTAGTGTCAATCGTGACTCTTTGTTTTTTAAATTCTTGTAATTATTACAATTCAAACTATAATTATCCCTTAGTAATAGTAATATTTTAAAAATATACTGCTTCTATTACTATATCCGATATACGTATTTAATTTTCTTAATGCCCTTTACTCTCCTAAAGGGTGAGAGAACAATAGTCGTCCTTTTCCACCCAAAAGGTAAGAATAAGGATAACTAATTTACTAATAATCCTGTCGTTGTTTTTCCTGTCTTTTATCCTCAAAAGATAAGTTGCCCTTTTTTTTTTCTTTTCAAGATACAAGATAAGAAAAAAAATGAATTTTTCCTTTCGAACAATTCACTTATATATGTCTCACCGTTCCTCAACCAACTCGAAATTGCACAAAAGTGTTTCTCACAAAAGACACTTTTTACGAGACTTCCGTGCACCCTGCTTACCCAAATTTATATATTGTATTTTTTGTGTTTATTTACTTTTTAATTAATGCACTCTTAAATATATATATTACACAACAACCACATTTCTATAAGCATATTCTAAACTTATATAATGAAGCTTAAATGAAATGTCACAAATTCTGTTTTGTCCTGTTTCTATTTTTGTTTTTTCTTGAAAGTAGTAGGTTTTCTCGATTAACTCGTCGACAGTTCAATTTTCTAAAAACAATACAATATCAAAAATGAAAAGGAAGAAAAAAATGGACAAGTAGCAGAGGACAAACATTTCCAACTAAAACTAAACCCTGTATCCAGGTACACAACTAAATATTACGGTAAAACATGCCGACGATATGGTTACCAATAAACAGCACCACATGCCTCTCTTAAACAATAAATGTCTAATATGGTCGTATTCTACATGTGATAATCGTTTTCTCCCACCTAAAAAAGTAAAAATTCCGGGAACTTTTTTCGATTTCCTTTTACTTTTTTCTTTACCAAAATTTTCAATATCATTATTTATATGAAATTGATCATCATTTTGCAATAATAATTGCGTTAAACCAAAATATGAATATATTATATCAACTTCGTACATCCCACAAATAATCAAATAACATCCTATTATAAATGGAACCACCGTAACAACACGAATGGCTCGACTATAATTTAAAAAAATTAAAGTATATCCGATCCAAAATCCAACACCTAACCACATGAATCCAAATATTATTCTACTTAAAGAACTATGACTAGAAAATGGAGAACGTAAGCTTTTATGTTGTACTAAACGATCGTAATTTTTAGCTTTGGTATTATAAGTTTTTCCCATTTTATCCGCACCGGTATCATTTATCTCACTTCGATAAAAAGTCCAATCGGTAAGTTCATCATGAATATTATGTAATGCAACTCTACTTAAAAATTTAGGGAAACAGTCGAATTCTAAAAACTGATATGATAAAGTTCTTAACTCTCTAAAAACAGATGGATCATGACGATTTTGATTCTGTACTAAGTCCAAAACTGTCTCTCTTAAATCTTCAGGTATATTGACTAAATATCTTGTACTTTCCTTATCAGATACTAAATATGTCTTACAAATTTGTAAAGCATTTTGTTGTAATTGTTTAGTAGTTATTCTTGGATGTTCATTTTTTTGAATTTGTTTTTTTAGCATCTCATCCACTAAAGTAGGTATATTTTCTGTTTTAAAATTATTTTTTTCATCATCTATTATACCCGAATGACGTTTCCAATTTTCTACAAGTTGAGATAATTTTGGTGAATAATTTACTTTATCACCTTGTAAAAAATTTTGAATACCTTCACGATTCTCCAAATCCAAATGGCCTTCATCCATTAAAGCATTTATAAGTACTGACGTAGTCACAGAAGCTTCATCGTTAGTTATATTCTCATATTCATTTATATTGGAGAAACCATTATATTCGTTTTTTTCCTCTATAACTGAGTCCCTAACCCCGTCTACGTAATCTTTACAAAGTCTCATGTGAGCCATTATATCAATCCAAAAATCCAAATAATGAATAGCAAACGGAAATTGTGCTAGGAATGTATAGAATGACCAAAGATCGGCCGGCATGGATGTCTTTTGAAGTAAAACTTCAAATAAGGTAGGAAGACGTTCTTTTTGAATCTGCTCAAAATTTGAATCCATAATAATTTTTTTATGCTATAAAATTCAAATATTTATCTCTAATTTTCACTTTTGAACATGCACCGATGTCCTGTCCTGTATTTGTAAAAGTAGCAATTAGTTTTCAAAACTAAATGATTATTTGTTTACCTTATATTTTATTTGCAAGTCTTGTCAGAGATATTAAAATTGTGGTTATTCCTATTTATTTTTGTTTTCTTTTTAATAAAATGAATTGTTGATGTCGAAATCTAAAGCCTTGCCATTTTTTTTTTTATGCTGTGTTTTTGTAATTTAAAGTTGACGCGTCAATTTTAACAGTAACGACTGAAAAAAAAAAAAAAAGATTGCACAGATGAAACAGCACGCTTTGCAAAAATACAAAACTCATGGATTTTTAAAAAACTTTAAACTGTCACTCACAGAATTGGCGAAGCATTTCAGATCTTATCTAATTTGTATCTCTGTTACATTTCGCATTTTACATACTATTTTTACACAAAGGCGTGTGCTCCAGTTTTGCTTTGCTAAAAATATCCTCATTTATACAGAGTTTACGTGGCCTATTAATTGGGTGTCTTCATTTCTTTTAGTGCAGTTATTTGTTTAATTTTAAAAACTTGCAGCTTCTGAAAGAAGTTGACTAATTATTTGCTCTTTTTTGTCTTGAATATGGTGAGTAACATCAACTAGAATAAAATAACTTTTAAAAATATTAATGATGTAATACCATTTAAGTGAACCTTTCTGAAATTAGCGTCACATTTTTATATTCTACAGTATTATTTGGATTGTTAAGGTCAGTTTATTTATTCATTTATTTATTTATTCATTTATTTATTTATTTATTTATTTATTTATTTATTTATTTATTTATTTATTTATTTATTTATTTATTTATTTATGTGGTTTTTCGGTCCTTCCTTTACTAAGTATCATAAAAATTATTGGTATATTTTTCATAGAAATCTAAAAGATTAACTTTAATTAGATTGTAAACAGCTTCAGGATATCTAGCAGATATTTCGTTAGCCACTTTGGTTAAGCCCAAATCTTGAACAATAATTGCCAAAGAATTCAGTAGTTGTGATGAAAATTCGATATACCAACGATGATTCCAACAACAAATCTTAACACTCAAATCAATAATTGTCAAATCCAATTCATTAATACGCGACATTACTTGGCCGGATGTCATACCAGAGTTTGGTAAACTTGATAATTGCCTAATACGTTGACGTTCATTTATACAATATTCTAACAATTTTCTTGCAGATTGAGAAGAGAACCTTTGAGAAAGACCCTTTTGAAATGCCCTTGCAGCCTCTGGATAATGACCTAAACGGCGTGCACATAAGCCAAATAATTCCCATTCAAATGTTAACTTATTGTAACTAGTATTTTGAGCATCAAAATATAACTGTTCGGTTTGCCATAATGTATATGTCTTTAAATCCTCGTATAGTAACATAAATAAATTATCTAACCATCTTTCACATAACCTCTTTGCACGTAAAGTTGAAGAAGTATTTATTGATGAAGTTCCAGTAGTTGTACTAGTTAATTGATTGGTATGTTTGCTGTTATTTTCTGGATTCGTTAAGTTTGTATGATCCTTTTTTTCTGTAGTATCACCTGAATTATTTATATTTACATTTTTAATGGAAGATACTGTATTTTCGGATGTATGATTAACTTCATCAGTCGAACTTTGATATTCATCTTCCATTACAAAAATTTTTGATCTATACTTTAATAAATTTTCCCAACCAGTAACTTGAACAATATCTGTTAATAATTTATAACCAAGTTGAAACGTTGATTTAAGATTAGACGCAGCAAGATTAACTAAAGTCGGGTCAGCTGATCTATGTTCTCTTTGTATTTCTTGAGGATTCAATGAAGTAACTTCATCAAGAACAACATCGACTGGTAATGGTAAATGTAATGAAGAATCTGTTGGAAATGGCACAACCCTTTTTAAAACGTATTTTTCCTTTAATGAAGACATTGGACAAGCATTTAATGATAGCAAAGCATTTTCGATATCGTTTAACTTAATGTAAGCTTTGGTTAATAAATACCAAGGTTTGAATTCGCTTGGTGAACAATTGACTGCTTCTTGAGCTAATGCTTGTGATAATTTATAATCATTTTTTACATCTAACAAATATTCTGCTTGAACGGACAATAATTCAGATTTATAATCTAATGGAAATGATGTAAATACTGATGTGTTTTCAGATATATCATCATCTGATGATCTATCATTGTGATGTTCAAATTTTTGTAATTGATTATGCATCAATTCAATTGCATCAATTTCTAAATCATTAATTAATAGTACACGAGCTAAAATTATTACAACTTCTGGAAAAGTTTCCATTAATTTTTCCAACATAGCACGACATTTTTCAATAGAATGTGTTAATTTTACTATTTCAATTAAAGTTTCTACCAAGTAATTATTTGTCCTTGAAACATTAATTACATGACATGGTGCACCTAATAAATCACCATTTTCATATAGTAATGGAAATAAATTTATGAAATTGTCACTAACGTCATCGATTTCACCGGATGATAATGGATCCAAAAGTAATGTTTCAACTAAATTTTGAACTTCACCATCTTCATAGTTATCTTTCATAAGCATCATTGATCTTACTACACCACTTACAAAAGTTTCTGCCCAAATAATTAAACTTTCTTCTGATTCGGTATCGATATGTAATTGGTCACCATGTGAATCCAATATGAACATTTGAACGGTACCAGGAATGTGTACAATAATATTAATATCACATTTTCTAAAAGTATTCCAAGTAGAAAATGAAACTCTTGCAATTTGAAAATTTTTTCTTTTACCAAACCAAACTTGTGGTTGTTCGGTTATTAAATCTGCAATTTTTTTTAAATATATGGCAATGGAAGTTGGATCAGATGTATCGACACCTAAAGAATAAAAAAAAGTACCTATTTCACCCTTAAGTTTATCATGAGAGTGCAATTCTGATAAAATTGTAGCGGGATCGACATTAGCAACACCAGAAGAATTTCCATTTTCGTTTGTATTACCATTAGGTAGAGCTTGTGTTGTGTTATTTGATGATGGAAAGTATTTAATCATAGTAATCAAATCTGGTGGACCTAAATCTTGAAATTGAGTTAACTTCATTTTACGCTCATTTAGAGCGTATCCTATAACATCTTCTTTAACTTCAGGGATAGAACTTTGAGATATCATGTTCTACTGATGCAATAGAATTATTTGATATTTTACTTTGCTTTTCAATAAAAAAACGAAAATTTGATAATTATTTTTTTAATTAATTAATTAATTGCTGTATTTCTTCCTAGAGTTCTGTATTTTATTTAGAACAGTTGAATGAACTTGAAAACTAATTTGAAAATTAACAAAATGATAATTCTTTATGTGTTTTAATTTAGCAATATTAAAAATCTCAATTGAAGAAATTGAATACAAATACGCTTCTATCTATTATTCAACTAATTTTCAACTAAGCTCTGTGTGTGTGATGTTACCGTTCCATGTTGACAATGTTCCCGCAACAAACTTATTCTGTAATTACAGAATTGTCATTATTTCATTTTTCACTTGGCGTTTCTTGTCACGAAGCACGACAAGGCTTGCTGGAAATTTATAGCGTGATATTTTGTCAAGAATAAATTAATGTGCTAATTATTTCTGCAATCTATAAAGTTTTGCTACATAAAAAAACTGAATTAGCTAATGGATTTTGATTTGCTTTTCATTCTTTTCAATCAAAGTATCTTTTAAAGTCCATTGGGATTGTAACCATCTTTCGAGTTTTTTGGTTTTCATTGTGAGTAACGGTTGGAGTGGATGCTTACGAACATCAATGAGAACAAAAATTGGATTCGCATTTGGATTATAACTCGAATTCACCATTTCCAAAAACGACGGAACAATTTGCTCCATCTGTAGACCCATATGTGTCTTTAGGTTTCCTTTGGTATGATCATGTCCCGTTCGTGTGACTACTGGTCTATAATAGACAACGGTGAAATCATAAATAAACTTGTTTAAGTTGATCTTCTCTTTCCCAATTTTTGCAGCATCAACATCTTGGCTTCTTGGAAGTATTTCGGTATTGTCATTAATAAACATGGAACATGGTTTTTGTGTGCTGTTTTCTGAATCTATGAAGTTGTTGATCTTACTCGTTATAAGATTTTTTGCTCCGACCATAAAATGTTTCTCAAATCGTGACTCAGGTTGAGAGTTACATTTTTTATCATTTTTAATGGAAGAAAAACTATTGATTACATTAACAAATATTTTGTATCTTGGGTATAACACGTTGTAAAATTTAGTTACAAAAGGAAAAATGTTATCATTTAATTTTCTTTGAACAATCCCAAGTTCAGTTGTAAGAATGTTCACTTCCGGGA
This sequence comes from Jamesozyma hellenica, assembly GCA_030571615.1. Lineage (NCBI taxonomy): Eukaryota > Fungi > Ascomycota > Saccharomycetes > Saccharomycetales > Saccharomycetaceae > Jamesozyma > Jamesozyma hellenica. Next base: position 184,721 of record JAJLYD010000001.1, on the reverse strand, counting down.
AAATTATGATATTTTGATTTCCATTTTTCAGAAGGTTTTCTGTAATTTGTTTCGTTGACATAGTATAGTTTTCATCTCTAAGAATTATATTTTTCAAAACTCCAGGTGTGAAGAAACTCAATAATTTTCCCCATACGAGAAATTTTAAATTACAGTCATCTTGTCTATCAATTTCTTTACCTTTTAATATCAATTTTGTTTTGAAACCATCTATTTCTTTAGGATCCCGGAAAAGGTGTAACATTAAAACATAATCATTAATAGATCTATGATTAGATATAATTAAAGTGGTTTGACTGTTATTTAATTTTAAGCTGTCCATATTTTCACTTTCTTCTGTGAACAAAATTTGAACATTTTGCTGATTTTCATTAAACATCATCTGACAAAGTTCATACCGAAAAACGTATTCTATTAATTTAATTTTGTATTTTATGAATGGAAAAATATTACTAGAAACTTTTTTGGAAATTTTATTTCCTTTTTCCACCATATAAATTCCAACTAATGGCACATGAATCCAAATTTTATTATATATATCGTGCAAGCGCCTAATGAAATGGCTTTTAAAAAGGATACTTAAAATATTTTCAATTAGCCTAAAAAAAAAGTGTAAACTAATACACAGCATTAATTTAAGTAATTTAGTTAAAATATATTTCCATTCATAGATGGTCCAATTATGAATATCTGCATGAGCACCTAAAAAATGGGTCTCGTAAAAGTTTATTATTCCCATTTTTACCGCAAATTGTGACTTGTCAAAAATATTTTTTTACTTCTGTATTTTTATAAAGAAAGCACATTATAAACGTTGATTATAAACAAACTACAAATAAACAGTTTTGTGTCAGCAATAAATTTTGGCAATTTCTGCCATATTTTTTTTCTTGAAAGACTCTCGGACATGAGAAAAATAAATTTGACCAGGCATTTTTTGAAATATATATAAAATATAGAATCAGAGCTTTGAAGAAAAAAACAAGTGAAAAAGACAATCAAGTTGAAAAAAACTAAATAAAACTAGATATAATTAAATATACAATATAATACTATGATATTAGGAATTGCAAAACCTTTTTACTTTACTTCCATACGCAAAGTAACATTCCAAAATGTGTATAGAACTTCTATAGTGGGAATAAGAAATAATAGTAGTGCCATCAATCCGAAAATAGAACATTCAAAAGAACAAAGTAGTAATATGGAAGTGAGAAATGAAGTAGCTGAATCTGTGCAATACAAATTTCCCCAATCAACTGCCTTTAAAGACTCTTTTGAAGGTGACTATGAAAGAATAACTAAGTACACGCTTCTTCCCTTGACAATTATACCTTTTTACTCTTCCTATGCAGGAATGTCATTAAATCCGCTTTTAGATGCATCAATTGGGTCTCTATTTTTGATATATACACATTATGGGTTTAAATCTTTGATCATTGACTATATAGCGGAAAAAAAATTTCCAAAAATACGTAGAGCTTCATTATGGACATTATACACCGCTACATTTTTAAGCTTGTGTGGAATTTATCAATTGGAAACAGAAAACAATGGATTGGTTGATTTAATTACAAGATTATGGAATTATGATGAAAGGAATCTTTACATATTTGGCAGAAACTAATAGAATTGATTAAAATGGGACGTATATATTATACTTACATGTAAATGAGGATATATAATGCGTAAGTAAATATTTACTAATGATCTGTAATAAAAATTTTATAAATATCATTATAGTATTACGTATTTAACTTTTAAAAATATGAATTATGTATACGCAAAGATTTCTTATCGTAACAATCCAAAGAGCAGAAAGATCAAAATGATTGTATCAGTCCTTTGCTGCACCTAGTCTAGCTAATTCATCCGCTATTTCATTACCCGCCTCTCCTGCGTGTCCCTTCACCCATTCAATGGAAAAATCGCCTTTATTAGCAAATTTATCTTTATTAATTTCATAATATTTCTTCACTTTCACATATTTCACAATCAATGGAATAGCTAAGTCAGAATTTGGCAAAGATTGTAATTTTTCATTTGAATATGTGGAATATCTATCATTTAATAATTTAGCAACATATTCGGAATCAGTTTTGATCTTGTAGTTAAACTTTTCTTCTTTCGTTGTGAGGCTACTCCATATTTTATCTAAAGCTTTTGAAACTGCTTGTATTTCGCCCCTGTTATTAGTCTGAGCACCTTCTCTTAATCTTTCTGAAATGCTTGATTCTGGTTCATTTTCAAAGTATGCACCATATCCTGCACGAGCAAAATTTGTACCGTTCGCAAGGGAAGAGCCATCACAAAATACATTGCAAGTTTTGTTGTATTCTGATCCGTTTATTTTTTTAATCTTGTAATTGGTTTCAAAGTTTGATTTTGGCATGTTTATGAGTGTGTAGTCCACCGTGTCATCTGATGTACCATTCATGAAATTAGTGGCACTGCTCAAGTCGTCGAACTTTCTGAAAGACATGCCCCTTTGTTTATAAACATAACCTTTGCAATCGTTCCAGTTATCAAAAATTTTACTGGGTACTGAAGGATTACTACTTTTGACAGAATAATAAGAAGGGCCCTTTGTTGAAGACTTCGTTGGTTTCGAAACTCTCCCATTTGACCCAGAAAATCCTTGATTGAAACGAGTACCATATAAAGGAGCATTTACTCCTGACTCAGCTTGTGTGTCCTGATAAAAAGAGGTTGAGCCACGGCTAGTATGGGCAGGTGATGATGATGCAGATGATGTTGTATATGAAGCAGAACGAGAATTACCAGCATAACCGCCATTACTGCTTGCAAAATTTTGGGCCGCAGAATATGAATCAAATTTTTTATAGACGGCTCCGCTATAACCAGAGATTTGAGACTTGCAAGAATCCCAAGAATTATAAACCCCGGTGGATCTCCCATTTTGAACAGCATAAAAATATTTTTTTACCATTTTAATTAAAAAGTGAGTGCTTATGTTTTTTGTGCTCATTAAATAATTGCAACATTCTTAAGTGCTCGCAGATAAATAATCCAAAATAGAGTTAAAGTTACCGTTTCTTGCTCCGTATCCACATTATTTCCCAACGTTTATTAGGTCTGAACGGTATTTGGCATTATTTTTTGATAAAAATGACATTTAATAATGAAGAAACAGGGTAACTAAAATTAACGTTTATCACTTTCAACGACTGTGACAGTGTATACATTCTCAATTAATTAACCCTATGTGATTGATTATATATTAAAAATTCCAGGATTTTAATATACGAATTAATTCAAGTATTTACTTTTATTTTTTTAAGAATATTTTTTATAAAGAGAAAATTAATATAAAACGGAAAAAAGTCAATAACAGTTGTTACAGGCCCTTAGACATTAAAAGTTAATTTACATATTCACACTCTTTTACACATGATAACCATATAATTGTATAATTAACTTAATTTTGAGTTGTATACCAAATTATTAAAAAAACTCTTTCTTTTTTATGCGGTAGACTCAAATGCATGTATCTTTATATGACCATTGGCAATCTATCATGATCAACTTAACATATCGCCTTGTGAATATAATAATATCAACAAAATAGTATTTAAAACATATCAGAAACTATATTACACTACATTTTGTCAAATGTCCACACATTGTTTAAAGCTGTATTATTTTTTTAAAAATGACAATAAATAAATAAAAAATAGCAAATATGTATTGTCAAAAAATTTAAAATGTTTTAGTAATGGTTGAAATTAAATCTACTGTGTTTTGTATCTTTACAGATGTTAACTTTTATTTTTGAACAAACATTTATCTATCATTCAAAATTAGTAATTTATGTAAAAATATTTTTTATCATTAAACAACATAATATATGCTTGTTTCTCAAAATTTAATCATTACTAGGCTTAAAATTTTGAAGTGAACAATTGTTCTAAATGTTTAACATTAGCAGTATTAAATTAGATGATGACATTATTTTTTTATTATTTAAAACTAATTCAAATAATATTTAGAGGCTTGTTCAAAAGTAGTAGTCTTATTTTTTTCTTTTACTTTTTTTTCAGTTAAAAAATTCCGTTTTTCTTAAAAAGTATAAAAAATATAATATACAATAAAATATAATATACATAACATTTTTGTACTAGTTTCTAGACATCTAGAATTATTGGTCTATTTATACTTGTGATTTACAAACTCTTTGAAAATTTTTTCACGCATCTCAACATCGTTGCACCCATTTTCAAATTTCCTTTTTCCTAAAATTACAGTGTTCTTGTTATTTCTAGCAATTCCACCTATAAATCTTGATATCTCAAATTACATAGTGTAATAAAATAGTACCAGTATTGTTATTTCCGTTCCAGCAAATTTGTATAGGAAAGTGACCCAACAGGGAAAATCTCGATTAAGATAACATAATAGATTTATATATCTAACATGTCTTCAGAATCTTATAATAAGAACCAATTTCTCCTTAAGTTATTGTAATAATATCCTGGAATTTATACTTTTTAGAATTTTACAACTAATCTATTGCATTTTTAAACTGTATCAATTCTGTTCTAAATGGCCAACAATAGTAGAAACAGCGTCTATAGAGAGTGTCATTTCTATTAAGAAGTATTTTTGTTAGTCGTCAGAGAACAACAATTCAACTTTTTGTTTTTTTTATAGAGAATCCTAATTTCGCGGAAGGTGTGTTAAATACCCTCAGCAGTCGATCTTTAACTATACAAAGCCCTGCTCTTCTTCAGGAAGAAACAAGTATGTACATAAATATTAAAGTATATAAACTTGTGTTTCTACTAGTTGTATCACGTTTAGAATTATCGGTCCATTCTGTTGTGTCTGTGTTTGTTCGATATCGCGGAATCGCAGTGAGTTTTTCCGTCCTTCATTTTGGTAACATTTGCGATGTTTCGCGGGTAAATAAATTCCAGTTTTAATGTAATCGTTGTGATTTATGACCCATCTACATAATAAACTTGATATCTCTTAATAACATACTGTCACAAAATAGTACCTTTAGTCTTTGTTACATTTCCAGCAAATTCGACTTGGATTTCTTATTATTATCCGTGACTAATTGATTTATTTATTTATTGGACTTCTTCTTCAATTTCACTAATTGTACCAAAACTGTGTAAACCTTTTCTCAAACTGTGTAACTTTTTGAGTTTAAACCTATGACCATTAATGTTATATCATTGAGTTCCAAATTTTATCCTTAATAAAACTAATTTAATTTTTAGCTTTTCAGGCGTACCTTGAAGTGTATTGTCATGTCCCAATATATTTCCTAATATTCTTTTTTGTTAACGTCAAATTTTTTAATGTGAGAAAACGCTGACTTTTTATATCTAAATATAAATTATGTAATATAAATTAGAACGGACTAAATACTTTAAAGTGTGGGAATCAATAGCCTTTTATACCTTTTGGATTTTTGATAAGCTGATGGTTCTAGACCTGAATTCTTAAGAAGAATTTGGTTCTTATTAAAGATTCTAAGACATTTTAGATATATAAATTTAGTATTTTATCTTAATCGAGATTTTCCCTGTTGGGTTTCTCTTCTATACAAATTTTATTATACAAATATTCTAATTTATTATACATTTTTTTTCTTTTTATTGTTCGCTCGATGAAAAGTTTCCCATCGTCGTCGCGGTTTTTCGCAAAACGTTTGGATCATCAATTGAGCATTTCATCGTATATTACGATAGCAGGATTTTTGTATCAACAAATCCAACACAATGACCTTTTATACTTTTTGGAATCATTAAATGAGCTGATGGTTCTAGACCTGAATCCATCAGTCTCATATGAGCTTTCTCCAATATGTGCCCCTTATTTCCTAGTCCAGTAAGTTTCATCCATATCCGGTAATACTCCAATCCCGGAGTCATGCATCCGCATGTCCGATCTATATACTTTCTATATAGCTACATATTGATAAGATTCGGCTTAGTGGGACTTCGGCTCAGCGGCGCGTATACTCTTTTTGATTATAATTTTCCGAATTGGGTAACACCTATAACATTTCCAATGTGGTAATGTATTCACTCGGATCGAAAGTATTTTTATTATTATTCTTGTTATTATTATTATTTAATTTTAGAAGATAAAAAGTGAATATGAAATGATAATGAGAATTCATTTAACGATAAGAATTCGTTGCCCTTTTATATGTTTAACATCAGCAAATTGCAATTAGGTTAAATCCCTTAATCTAACCTTAATATTAGATCCTTTAATCTAACCTTAATATTAGTAATCAAATTTTCTATGAGGTTCTAGGTTGTTCTATCCCTTACATTACTTTTTATTTTTCATTTCTTTTCTAAATACAAAATCTGTTGTAATATAATTCTAAGTCTTTAAGCCAGACAATAACTTTTAATCCAAGTTGTATAATGTATATTACTTGTTCTTTTTATAAACTAAATATAAAGTGAATTATAAAGTGAAAGACATATTTCATTTTCATCAGAAATATGTTGTCCTTTTATACAATTATTTTAGAGACACACGTGCTTTGTTTATCGTTAATTAGTTAGTGACTCGTATATCATTCTTTGTCTATAGCTACTTAGTTAGTGGTTCGTATATTATTCTTTCTTCATGGTTGCATAATTAGTGGTTCGTACATTATTCTTTCTTCATGGTTGCATAATTAGTAACTCGTATAATATTCTTTGTTTATGATTTTCCGAATTGGGTAACACCTATAACAAAATCCAAGAAACTAAGCTCGCATGGCGTAATGGCAACGCGTCTGACTTCTAATCAGAAGATTCTGGGTTCGACCCCCAGTGTGAGTGCTTTGCTTCTTAATTTCCGTGATAGTTTAATGGTTAGAATTGGCGCTTGTCGCGTGCTAGATCGGGGTTCAATTCCCCGTCGCGGAGTGTATTTTTATTTTTGCATTCTTCAAAAAATTGTAATACATGAAGATAACTAGTGTCAATCGTGACTCTTTGTTTTTTAAATTCTTGTAATTATTACAATTCAATCTATAATTATCCCTTAGTAATAGTAATATTTTAAAAATATACTGCTTCTATTACTATATCCGATATACGTATTTAATTTTCTTAATGCCCTTTACTCTCTTAAAGGGTGAGAGAACAATAGTCGTCCTTTTCCACCCAAAAGGTAAGCATAAGGATCACTACTTTACTAGTAATTCTGCCGTTCGTTTTCTAGTCTAAAACTAAGCTGGTTCTTTTCTTTCCAAAAGATAAGATACCTGAATTGTTCTGGCAGACAATTCACTTATTTATATGTATATATCGTCATCCGTCGACAACTTGACAACAAACGATTGTGCTTCTCAAGAAACACACTTTCTACGAGATCTTTACGCATCTTTCTTACAAACACAAACTACATACCACAGTTGTTATACGACTTGACACTTTTTAATCACGTGATAATATTTCTTTTTTCCAAATATCCTCATCATCGATTTCAATATCTAACACTCTAGTTGTTCTTAAACCTCATGACAAGTTTAGCTCAAGTTATAATTATCTCTATATTAAACAATATCTAAATTTATTAATGTGCATTTCCGGTGAAAAATTCAGAATAATAACTGCTTTTTATGTGAGCAGAGCACTGGTAAAATTACTAATAAAGCAGTAATTACTATTTTTACATTTTGAAGGGAAAAGGACTTGAAAAATTAATATTAGTTATAAAATTAAAAGTAACATATTTAAAGCTATTGGTTATTATACAGAGATGATTACGGTTTGAGCTATAATTGCCACGGGATTTATAGACGATTAGAGTTATCAAAGGCGCTGGATATATGAAAATACATCACATTTTAACAGTAATTTATAATAGAAAAACGTTCTCATGGATCACGTGAACTCTTTTTAACCAATCAATCATTCAGTTTTAAAGCTTCATTTATATTATATTAGGATCAGTGTATTTAGTAGCAAATGATTTCATAAAATGATGTTATTATAATTGGTGAGTCAATCTACTGTCTTGTTCAGTGTTGGCTGTCAACTCAAACTAATGTTTCGACAAGCTCTTGAATGTCCTTGCAACTTCATAATTATTTTTCTCACATGTACTTCTACTATTTTTTATACCGAACTCTATGTCCCATGGCAACTTTCTTGGCTAAACTTTTGACTGCAATAGCTTTTCTTTTTAGTTTCCTTTCATGCAAATATTTATACACAAATTCTAACTCGCCCTTAGAAATTAATACCCTAAAAATAATGTCCAATGTCTCAGCATATCTACTTAGTTGATCTGTTTTTTCTTCTTGGATATCTTCAGGTATGTCTTTTTGCGATTTTTTGAATCTACTGGCCAAAATTGTTTTTCTTCTTTCGATAGAAGTCAATTTTCTGCTCACTTCCATTTTATGAGTGTTGTCCGAATACAAACCTTCTAAATAATTATTGTAATATGGCGTTAGTCTCTTAACCTCTTTTTTTAATTCAGGAATACATTTGTCATAGAATGCTGGAATCAGCAAAATTCTTTGATATTCTTTGTTTTTCAAGTCAGCTAACGATGGACCCTCACCTTGATTATGAAAGAAATCCACACAAAGAGCATCAAGCCATTTGAAAACCACATCTACTTCAATGTTTGTAAGTGGACGACCAAATCCTTTGATTGTATGAGAACTAGTAACATTCCATAAAGATTTTTTGGCTAGTTCTAACTTATTTTTAGCCACTGATAATGGTGGAAGCAACAAAGTGTCGGCAGCTCTAAGAATTATAAACCATGATCTCAGCATGACCATATATAACAAATCTTGAGTCAAAAATGAAGCCAAAATATTTAAATTAGAGTTCAAGTAATCAAACAATGGTACTATAGTATCATAAATAGCATTTTCAGTAATTGGAGAATATCCATTACCACAAAGGCTTTTTAATGTCTCTTTCGAAAATGCATGATAGACAAAGACGGAAAATTTGCTAACCATCAACTCAATCGATCTGTCTCTGGTTCTTGACAATGTTCTATATGCTCTACCTATCAAAAATACTGCATCCACTTTTTCGGTTTCCAGAGATATTTGAATATATAACTGTCCTTGTGTATCGATATCTAAAGTCCTGTCGTTTGGAAATCCGTCATCCGTAAAAGTTTTGTCGTCTAATGATAATGTTGCTCTACCACATAAATCATCGCCTCCAAAAGACTTCAATGTTCCAGAAGAGTGATGCCATATATTAAATGTGATTGATGTTCTTTCATTGTTTGAAACTTCTACCTCAAATTCCTCGTCCCAAACCGGATCTTTAGATCTTGAAGCAACTTTTGTAATTCCAATTTCACGTTCTTGTGTATTAATGCGTAAAGAAACAGATGCATTCGAGCTACCGTCACTATTGTACCCTCTAATATCACGCCCCTCAATTATTCTAATCGTATATATTTGTTTCACTGGTTGACTTTCCAGTAATCCACCTTTGTCATTGGAAGATTCAGATTCACTCAATATTTGAGAAATGTTTTCTGGTTGTATATCTTCATCTAAATCATTTAACATAGAAAGCATCGTCTCCAAGTTATTTAAAAGCACACAAGTAGTAGATTGATATTTAAACGGCGGAGGGAATAATTCTGGGGAAGAAGATTTTAATGCATTTTTCATTTCGTCAAAAATCCATCTACTTTTTCTATGTTCTGTAACGCTTTTTGCAGTCGATGGTCCATTATTTGATAATTTGTTTTCATTTAAGGTATCTAAAGATGCTTTTCTTAAATCATATTGTATTGTCTTTAGTGCATATTGGGAATATGATCTTAAACCATCAGAAAAACATTTCAATATATAAGTTAGTGATTTTGCTAGTTGAAAATTATTGCCCCAATCAAGCCCCTCTAATAATTTCACAGATTCGTTCATCATTTTGAATATATCCAAAACAGAACTGCTAAATGCAGTGCTTTCGTTAAGTTTTGTCCAAGTTTCATTTTTTAACGATGTGTTGACAGTATCCTTTAATTTATGACCAATTTCTTTGGTAATAATAGACAAATACGGGTAAAACATTTTTTCCACATCACATGAAAATGGGGTCTTGGTCTCTACTTGCATATATATACTCTGAATTTCTTTGACCACCGCATAAAGAGAAAGTGCATTTGTGGCAGGAATTTGAATTCCATTGTTAGATTTGTAATATTTTTCTGCCCTTTTGACCATTGTTGGTAAATCTGAAGCATATGCCGTAATAAGCATAGAGGCGCATAAAAATGGAATATTCACTTTATCTAAAAGTGGTTTTGTGTATCTCTTTTGTATGTCTTGAATGTCTTGAATAATTTGTTCTCCAACATCCTGAATGTGATCAAATTCAATGGTTTTATCTTTAGGTATCTTCGACAATAATTTGATATAATGTTGCTCTGATGTTTTAAAAATAGTCCTTTTGAACCGTTTGATTAATTGTCTGTCACTATCATGCGTGTAATTCTTAAATAAAACAATAGCAGGATCACTTTCAATGTATGTGTAAAAAAAAGATAATATCGGAGAAAATTTGGGTTTAATGGAGGCAAATAGGGCTGACAGTAAATTATCTAAAGAGTTCATACATTGTCTAGAGGATTGCAAAAGATTGACAAGCCATTCTTTTTGGTCAACATCGTTCCAATTCGAAGTATCTATGCTCTCTTCTGTTTTCAATACTTTTAGACGTAAGAGACCAAAGATATTTTCTGTCAGTGATACATTTAATTCTTCATCTTTCAAAATAGTCAAATTTGCCGCGGTATATAAAAGCGCTGCTAAAGTGGAGGGATAGCTAACTCTCCAATATTTTGAAAATTTCGTTATAAAAAACATAGCATCCTGCGATAGATTCAAGGACGCCATGTTATTACTACATTCTTTTTGAAAAACTTTTGACATCAAAGCTACAAACAATTCTCGCCTATTAGGTGGAATCATAACAAAATCATTGATTTCATCATTTACATGTATAGTCCTAGGCTCATATTTTTGAAAAAAATTAGAAATTTCGGAAGTTTCATGTGATAACCATAAATTAAAGTCCTTTTCATCCAAAAAATCATTGGAAGAAGGACTAAATGTATCTGACTTCATTTGATTCTGTATCTTTCTAAGTTCTTTACAAAATATTTCATTACTAATTTCTTTTGATACTTTAATTATGTCCTGTTGAAAACCCAATAAATCAACATTAAACAATTCTGCAAAGTAGTTCCCACGAGTAATCTCTTCTAACCGAAATGTTGGAGTAATGTTCTTATTTGAAACTGGCATTCCTTTAGAAAATGTTTCATTCTGAATTTCGTAAGATAAAGATCTCTGTTTTTTTAGTGAAGCTCCAGTATTCTTAAAACTTTCTTTGTATTGTTTAAGCCTTGTAATAAAATCTTTTTTTGCCACATCTGCTACCAATCGGATTAATAAATCTATGAATGTAGAAACTTCCATATATAATTCCTTCTGGACATCCAAAACGTTAAATTTATTCAATTGACTGTTTGCTGTCTTCGAGAAGTACACCATAATATCTTCAGGCCTTGTCATGTTTTGGATAACCGCCTTCATGGTGGGATTTAAAAAATAATCATTATAAAACTTTAACAAGCTTCTCCTATAATCTTGGTTCGGGATGGATCTTTTTTTTATTGTAACATCATTCAAGTATCTTTCCAGTCTACTTATCATTTGCTTTAATATATAAACATCGTCTGAGGATCTAGGTGGAACTGCCGCATCATCAATAATTCTTGATATTCTTTTACTTCCTTGTTCTTTTTGTGCCGCAAATGTACCTTCTGTCACAGGTTGAGAAACAGATCTACTTTTAAATCTGGGTTCATTGATATATTCAAAAATAAGTATTCTTAGTGAAAACTTGTATAGGTCTGAAGGGTTTGTTAAAGGGCCATATATATCTTCAACCTTTGGAATACCACTGATGGAATTTGAAGAGGATGTGGAAGCTGCGGAAGATATTCGTTTCATTTCACGAGGTATATAAAAACAAAGACATAAATAAAATTAATGCAATATTTTTTTATATAGGATTGCTCTTAACATAAATTGAGCATAAATAAAGACGTTGTGAAAAATAACTGTTTGTAGATCGGTAAAAATTGTTGATCACTTCCGCGTTTGACGAGAATGTCTTCGAAACAAAAAAAAAACAGAAAATGTAAATAAATTAAAAGTTTCAAGGCTTGTTAAACAAAAAGTTCATAATCATGGTAGTAAAAGGCAAAAATTGATCTATTAAAAACTGGATACATTTCACTTTATTTCAAGTTGGATACTACAGGCTTACTGAAGGGCAGACTATATTCAAATTTAAATGATTTCCAATAATATCTATTATTTTACACTCCAAAAATATTCACTCGCATTTAATCATAGAATGACATACATGGTTAGCAAAAAAAATACTAGTCCCTTTAATTTTTTCTTTTTAATGAACTATAGATAGTCTTCGCTATCTGGATCATTATCATCGGAAGAATCACTAATATCTGTTTCAATTTCTGAGTCAGCTGCCGAACTAAAATCTTCAATATCCTTTTTTAGTGCAATGTTATTTTTCTCTTCATCAGAGAACTTACTTTCAGAACCCTTTTTTTTTTCAATGTCTGAAGACTTCACGATTGATGTTTCATTGTCTTCCGTATCCGTATCAAAGGTACTCTCAGATTGTATCTCTGTATTAGATGATTGTTTTTTAAAATCTTTCCCGTTTTCCATGTTCTTGACACTTCTCCGTTTATCATTATCGCTAATTTTCTTAGAATTATTATTTTCATTTAATGTAATTTTATTTTTTAAACTATCTTGAGGGAGAGCAATGATGTGCTCCTTTAAATTCTTATTCATTGAAAATATTGTAACTTTCTCGCCAAAAATCGAACACATTTTTTCATCGCAAATGACTTCCCTTCTATCATTTGGGTTTTGTAACTTGTTATCTTTTATGTACTTCCAAAGCGCTTTAACAATTTCGGTTCTTGTAGCTGTTTCAAAACCAAGCAAATTTCCTAATTCGTTGCTTAACTTCACAATATACGTATTCATGTTATTGGCTCCCCTTTTCACAATTTTTCTCTTCGGTATATCAGATTCATTTTCGCTCGTCGATCTTTTAAAACGACGGATCAACTTTCGAACTTTGGCTTTCTGCCTTCTGTTCATCTCATCTCTTGATATTGGTATCAATTTTTTTTTCTGGAATTCATTAAATTGTTTAATTATTAGCTTATTTACTGATTCATGGCTGTATAGTCTAATACCACATGCGAATGTCTCGTCAATCAAATCTTTAATATATTCAACATCAGGCTTTTTACTTCCAATGAATGGCATCGTCGCATTAATATACGAAACCAAATCTTCAAGATTCTCTCTAGGTCCTACAAATTTATTCATTCTACAGTAAGTATTGTATTTATCATTTCTGCGCTTGAAACAAAACAATATTTAAAGGAACAATGTGTCTTTCTTCATCACTGACATTGTTTCTCTGTTCTTACTTATTTTTTGGCAGACATCATCAAAGAAACGCGAGAAACAACTTCTAAAAATTTGGCGTTCATCAAACTGTTAATTGTTACTAGAAATAAACATTACAGTATGAAACACTTTTACAATAAGCCTTCAGCAATAATACCTCAAAAAATTCAGCTTTGAAATTTCTGACAAAATCAATTTATTTAATTGCGTTCAAGGCTTTATTATATTTATATAGTATTAAAAGATCGAAAATGATGGAAAAAGGATTTTATATTATATTATTTTAAAATTAATTAAAAGTTATATAGAAATGTTGTAACCTAAATGTGCAAAAAATTACAAAAAAAACAAAAGAACAACCTTATAAAGTCATGAAATTAAGCTTTTTAGTATCTTCTTTGTGGTCTTTGGTTTTGAGATCTATCTTGAATGTAAGTACCTGGAACAATGTGTTCTGGTAAATGTAAGTAGTCTCTTAAGTATTCAACACCTTCTTCAGTTAAGGTGTAGTAGTAGTATTGCCATGAGAATTGAGTCTTGACGTAACCCTTAGAAGTTAAGGATTGTAAAGCCTTAATGACATACAAGTTTTTGGTGTCAATTTCTTCGTGCTTTGGTTGGTTGAAGTCCTTCTTGGCAACAACAACACCTTCTATTTCGATAAATAATACATTATTCGATGTATTAGAGTTTGTTAGTATAAATTTTCGGTTTCCTTAAAATATCTTTCAACTTGAATTGTAAAATAAAATAAAAAAGAACAGATTTTTAAAAACAAAACAATGAGTCGCATGATATCAATTATTCATGGTGTATATTTGCTTATAATTTAAAATATTGGGAATATCCATTAAAAATATTAAAATCTCTTTAAATCTGGTGACATATATCGTACTATACATGAATAGTATAAAGCGCCTTTCGTTATTGTTCAAAAGTGAATTCTATGTTATGCATCTTTTTTCATTGATTCGTTCTGATTCAATCTGAATATTTCTTTTTCTGAAGTGATTTCATTTTAACATACCTTGGAATAAGTACTTGTGGATCTTTGCTCTTTCTTCCTTTGGCATCAACATTTTGACTACTTTTTTATTCTTACTCTACTAGATACCAGCCTTAATAGGATATTAATGTATATATTATTTAATACCCATATTTTATCCCATCTGTTTGGCGGGGTTTCAACTTGCTAGGCTTAGAATCGCACGTTGCTGCACTCTCCAAGCACCACAATTCGACCCGTTGTCTGTCTACAATAACACGACAGCATTTGCTGTCTCATCCATTCCCCACTGTCAACATTTCAGACTTTTCCAAGTTTGGCATAATAGCAGCCTAGAGATCACCACCTGGCAGAGCCCAAAACAGAACCAGCTTTAGCAAATGTTCTGCACACATTGAGGTTAATCTCGTGCTGTAGGGCAACAAATTCCAGCAGAGTCTGCCTAACGTCCGCTGAAAATTGTTAATGATCCGCGATTGTTTTTCGTTACATATGGTTCTTTCACAACCGCATTACGTTTACCAGTTTTTGACACCACGCAAAATCCATTAAATTTATTTTCAGGAAAAATACAAAAAAAAAACAGCACGCTTGTTAGGTGTACGGATGGTACGAGTCACATAATAGTGTTTGCATTTTTGAAGATTAAAGCATTCAATGGAAATAAGGATTTTCCGTATAATAAAAGGTAAATATGCAAAACAAATCATATGGAGAGAAGAGATGAAACCCGTAGAAATTTTGAAACATTTTTGTCTATGTCGCTTCAGTTATTTGGTAGAGACCAGATACTAGTATATTACGATTCTGATGAAACTTCAGCTATTGATGAGCAGGGTGCTAGGAGCCACTCGGGATTTGTTCGACTGTACCGATCATTAAGCTGCTTTAAAGACTCGCTTTTGAAGGTACGGATATATAGGGTATCTCTAATTCATTGGTTTTTCTTGATTTTATGGTTTTCCTTATTATTTCAATTTACTTCGTTTTATAAAGGGTTATATAAAAGATCTGCCCTGATAGCCACTATGTGCACCAATGCCCTATTATTTGGTTGTTCAGATATTCTGGCACAATGCATAACGTGTTATTTTTCTTCAAAAATAGATCCTATACCGCAAATAATTAATGAAACATCTCAAAATATTATGGATCGTATGCAGACAAACTTACCGTCGGTTACAGGCTTTGATTCTGGTTATGAAAGTGACAATATTTCTATTTTCAACGAGTACGGAGTATCCTCGGAGTCATCGAGAGAGCAAACGCCGCCAGATTCTTTACCTACCATCAATAACAATTGTTCAAGATTTGATTTTTTTAGGTGGATATATTTTATGTTTTGGGGAATGTTTATTAGCAATTTTCAAGTTCCTTGGTACAAATTCTTAAATTACTATTTTACAGAAGATCCTTCAGTTGTTCAAGTCTTACAGAGAGTGCTGTCTGATCAACTGGTATATTCTCCCATATTTCTTTATTTTTTCTTTATGTACTCCAACTACGTTATGGAAAAGGGAAATAATGAATCATTTAAAATAAAGATACAAAAAATATACATTTCAACTCTTGGTTGTAATTTCATGGTTTGGCCACTCGTTCAGGTAATTAATTTTTCAATAATGCCAAAACAATTTCAGGTTCCATTTAGCTCCTCTGTAGGGGTTTTATGGAATTGTTTTCTTTCAATGAGAAATGCGTCTAATTACTCATAAAACAAATCTTATTTACTAATTACTGTTGAATTGGGGTAAAATATACGAAAAGCATTCAACTTTTAATATACTTATATATTAATACATATATACGTATTTGTAACTTCAAATATTCTTACGATATTAAACTGTATAAAATGTTTTCTTATCTGTTAGTAAATTTTTATATTTTTTACTGCTCTTCCTTTTCTTAAAATACTTCTTAATGGAATTTGGAATAAATAATTGGCAGTAATAATTAAAGACAGCCAATATTAAAATAAATAATTTAAAGCCTTTTGAAATGTAGCTTAATTGGAACAATTTTCCAAACCACGACTCGGGAGAAATAAACATAAGCCAACTACTTACCAGTATTGAAAGAATAATATCTACAATAAACCCCATATTCTTCGAAATTGGCTCACGATATGGCGCCCCGGCAGAAAGAACAATGGCCGTTAATATATATTGAAAGTTCGATATGAAAAACAATATAGTATTGTCAGATGATTGAACTGCGTCGTCACCGCCAACAATTGGTTTAATATACCATCTTTCTCTTTGTACCAATTTCCAAGGTAATAATTGAAATATTAAAGTTAGGAAAAAACTAATGAAAAGTGGGACTAAAATTTTCAAAGACACCAAGTTTGCGGATGGTCTTTTTTTTGATAGTTTCTCATATGGTCCTGACCATGACATAAAAATGGCAATTGGAACAATCAAAAACAAGTCAATGTATAAAAATTGAAAATCTCCCAAATTTGAACCACGATTATACAGAATCGAAATGGTGATAAATTGAATGGCAGAATAAAGACTCATATATTGAAAGCACGCAAATGAAGTGACTAGTGAAGCACGTCCTTCCTTAATCACATTCACAACACACTTAATATCAAAAATTTTAGATGTAAATGGAGCAGCAACAGAAGCCTCCGCCTCTGATAAAGATATACCAACGTCGGCAGCTTTTAAGGCCCCACAATCATTGGCACCATCCCCGCAAAACCCAACCGTATAATCAAGTTTTTGTAACTGTTCCATTAATTCATGTTTTTCATCTGGTGACATTCTCGCATAAATTGAACTTTTCAATATAATCTCGTTAGTGTACCACTCGGGGATACTATTTTCATTGGAAAATAAAATTCTGAAAACATCACCAGTAATTGCAAATGTATAACTATCACCTCTATCAAACGGCTGGAGAGATTCCGTGTCTAAAAACTTATGCGGATTATCAACATCCACCCATATCAATTGTTTCTGGTTTAAATCATCCATATAAGGAATATATACGGCTTTCTCTTCGATCAAGCCAGATTCTCTACCTACAGAAATTGCAGTCAATACATTATCCCCAGTACACATTATTGTTCTAATATTTGCTTCTTTTAAAGTTTTTAAAGTTGGAGCCGTTGCACTTTTCAATTTATTTTCAAAAATAATGAAACCTAAAAATTCCATATTGGATTCAACTTCCACCCTGGTTACCTTCTGAGAGTATAACCAAGTGTGTTTTGGTAAAGTTTTTCCGGCACAAGCAATGACTCTATGGCCACTATGAGTATAACGATGTAATATGTCATTGTAGTCTGGCGGTAAGGTGGCTTTATTACATATTTCGGCAATTATTTCAGGTGCACCCTTAGTGAAAGCATAATAAACGTCTTCACTACTTGGTTTGACAATTACACTCATACGTCTCAACTCAGAAAGAAATTCAAAACTCCGGATAATACCCAAAAAGTTATGGGGATCATTTTCAACAAACTTATTTTTCTTATCTTCACCGTTAGGATGAACAACAGCAGGTATTATGTCTATATTTTCAGGAAATACAGAACCTTCGTGTCTTCCCTCAAAGGACGAATAAAATTTCTGATTTTGAAAATCTTCATCATAAGACCAACCAGTAAATTGAAACATTTTGAAATCCAAGGGATCCCCAATTAAATTACCATCAACAACTCTTAAGGAATGGCATGTCAAAATAGAAATCAAAAAGTTTCTGTTCCTCAAATCAGAAGGTGAATTACAATCACTTAGTGAAAATTTTGGAAAAACCGTATGAATGTCATTCTTCAACTCACCAAACTTAAACGAGCTATGAGAGCTAGGTTCAGATATTTGAACACCCAAAACGTCTAGCCCGTCTTCTGTTAAAGTCCCGGTTTTATCAAAACACATAACGTCAATTTTACCTCCAATATTAACTCTTGTCGGAGAAATGCAAAATATTCCTTCTTTTTTTAATCTATTTAGTGCAAAACTGGTACCAATAGTTAATGTCGCTGGTAAGGCAGGTGGAACAACCACTGTAATAATATCAAGTGCTCTTAAAATCATTGTTCTTCTATCTAAACCAAGTTTCATAAATTGAATCGAACTAAAACAAAAACCTAATATTGCAATAAGAGCCATGAATCCAACGTATTTAAAGGAATCCCTGTAGAATTTAAAACCGGCAGGTTTTGGAAATACCATCGACCTAACCAAGGAACCTTTCGTTGTAGAAAACCCTGTCCTGGCTACCATTGCCAATGCAGCAGATTGCCCTTTTGGAATTTTTGTCCTAATAATGATGGTACCATTAAAGAGAAATGATTTAGACACAAAACCAGAAATTTGAGTATTTCTAAAATCATCTATTAATTGACCCATGGTTTCTTCTGTTGCCGGAAATTTAGAAACTGGTACAGACTCACCAGTTAGCATCGATTCATTAACAATACAATCACCAGTTAGCAATACGGAATCGCATGGAAATACAGATAAATTTGGATCTGAAATTTCGTATATATCACCTGGAACCAATTCGCTAGAATTGGCAGTAGTCCAAAACCCTTCTCTAAACACACGAACATCACAGCTAAAGTGTGACATATCTGCTAAATTCTTCGAAGTTTTCTTTGTCTCTATTAATGTTTCTGTAATCGATAAGATTGATATGACGAAAATACAAGCCGCATAATAATAATATTCATCTAAACTCCATAAAATAATGGAAAACACTTGGAAAACATAAAATGGATGCAGGACCTCGTTAAATAAAATTTCAGCAGTCGTCTTGACATGTAAATTAATTTGATTCTTTCCAAAAGATAAAGCTCTGTCTTCTTGGATCACGCACGGTAAACCACGATAAACAGATTGTAAATCTATCCAATCAGGGTCGGTCCAATTATTATTTGTCTTGAAAATATCTTCGACAGGAGAATAAATAAATTTAATGTATCTATAATTGAAAGAAATCAAAATCGGAACGTTGGGGTTCATTTCGTTTACATGATGATAGTTCAAGTTTTCATTATCTATGTTAGCATTTTCGCCTTCGATGTGTAATAAAGTACTCAGTGGTCTATTATACCATTGACGATTCACGGGCTCGACTTTTATTTCTGCGAATTCATTTTCTACAACAACCCATTCTGCCTTCGCTAGAGGACATTTAACACCAATTAACTTGATCTTCTTAGAAGGCAGCCATTTCATTATCAGAAAAAATATACCAAACGTAAAAATACAAAGCACATTGTATATAAATGTCCTTGACTTTGAATTTTGGTAACCGGCAATACCAATAACCAAATCTTCCTCTGAAATATAAAATCTTTGCACCTTTTGTTGACATTTTTGGCCTGCATAAAATTTGTCATGATATATCGGCTTAAGAAATTCGTTTTGATGGGTTTTCTTCTTCTTATGAGTCTCTGCATTAATATTACTATCTTCATTTTCTTCCAGAGATAAATGATCAGCAGAAGATAAAGAGGGAGAACGTGTTTCAGATCTAATATCCATTATTGCATCTTCTTGTTCTTCTAATTCGATCGGAATTCTGTCCCTTACCGAGTATTTCGACGATCTAGACGACGAATGAGCCGATGAAGAATATACAGAAGAAATACTGTTTTTTATAGCTGATCTGTCAAGAGAACTTGCTCTTTTTAAAGGGTTTCGCGGATAACTTCCTGTGCCATATGAATTGAGTTCTGACATGGAGGATCTTGGAGAAAACTCATGAATAGAAGATCTTCTTGAGCCATTTTGTGAGCAGTAAATTAAATACTGCTCATATTCCGGGGTTGGATCCCAATTGGTATTAAAATCAGTATTTTC
This sequence comes from Jamesozyma hellenica, assembly GCA_030571615.1. Taxonomy (NCBI): domain Eukaryota; kingdom Fungi; phylum Ascomycota; class Saccharomycetes; order Saccharomycetales; family Saccharomycetaceae; genus Jamesozyma; species Jamesozyma hellenica. Next base: position 164,389 of record JAJLYD010000001.1, on the reverse strand, counting down.
AATTGTAGAAGACCCCTCAGCGTTATTTATTTCTTCATTTGTAAAAAAACTAAAGCTACGCTTTCTTGAAGAGCTTCTTGTACGTTCGTTTGAAGGTGTCATTAAAGGTTCGGCATCTCTTAATCTACCATTGGTGCCTTCAATTTGACTGGAGGGTACAGACGTTCCCAAAAAATTGCCAGATTGTAAAGAGTGTGGATGATGAAAAGAAACAATCGAACTTGGAACAGTTTCAAAAGTGGCACCAGCATAAGCTTCCGTGTTATTTTGATCCAAAATGATTGAAGAAGTCAAAGTGGTCGAGGTTGATGAGGTTCTAGTAGACGAGAAGGAACGTCTATCTCGCCTGGACCTCCTGGAAAAATGATTTTGAGTTGCTGTACTAGAATCGTGACCTGTCATTTAATTAAACAAGCTCGCTGACAGCTTATACTAGTAGCTTGACGTAGAAAGTGCTTGACCATTCAATTTGATTAGATTTTTTAAAACTTTTAGAAGCATAAATACTTCCTTTATTAGCTTATTTCAATGCCGAAAAATGAAGCCCTCGCCTTGTTAGCACCACATGGGCACCAAATGAATACAAAACACGCACACGACTCATTTAATTAAAAAACAAGACTTTGAGAACACAAACACAGAAAAATAAAGGGTCAGTGTTGATATGGATTTAAAAAATAAAAAATTGATTTGCTAGTTACAGGTTGTTTTTCTTTCCACATATAAGCATTATTTTTGAATTGTTTATCATTGTTTTCCTACGTATTTTTCTGAGCATGATTGACACAGGTAATGAAATGGTCCGTGCGGAGTGACACGAATTTTTCAAAAAATTTTCTGAAATAAATTTTCAAAGTTTGCGATGCGAATAAAAAAATTTCTGGAAAGTTTCGATGAGTTACTAATTAAGACAATAATATGAATAGATATTAACATATAGCGATTATAAGTATTGGTTCAAGTGTTTTTTTAAGTTACTATATTGATCCACAAAAATACAATACACTGTGATGGTACCTCCTACAAAAAGAAAGAGAGGCGAGGAATTCCCTCTCTCAAGAGAAGATGCTACACAACAACCAGCTGCTTCTTCTTTAATTAGAAATACTGAAGAAGTCTCATTTCCAAGAGGTGGTGCTTCTGCATTAACCCCACTGGAATTAAAGCAAGTTGCTAACGAAGCTGCTAACGACGTCTTGTTTGGTAATGAAAAGGTATCTTCTGAAGTCAACAAGCCCCAGAGGAAAAGAAAAAGAGCATCAAAGAAATCTGATTCAAATTCTGATGTAGAAAATGAGGCAGAAGAAAAAGAAAAAGTATCTCATTTAATTCAGCATATAAATTTTAAAACTTTGAAAGCTGGCTCCTCTTTACTGGGTCAAATTTCAGCTATTACCAAATCTGATTTATGTATATCATTCACAGATGGCTTATCAGGTTATGTTAACATGACACATATATCTGATGAATTTACCTCCATTTTAGAAGAACTAGACGAAGATATGGAAAAAGAAGTAAAAGAAAAAGATGATGAATATGACTCTTCTGATGACGAAGATGATGACAACGTTTCAGAATTACCAGATTTGAACAAATATTTTAAGATAGGACAGTGGTTGAGATGTTCTGTTTTGTCGAATACAGCATTGGAACCAAAGACTAAAAAAAATCAAAAGAAAAGAATTGAATTGACAATTGAACCATCTGCCGTTAATACATTTGCAGAAGAAGATTTAGATAAATCTTCTTCTGTGCAATGCTCTGTCGAGAGTATTGAAGATCACGGTGCTATATTAAATGTTGGTGTCAAGGGTATCACTGGGTTCATCTCCAAAAAAGATGTACCAAATTTTGAAACTTTACTTCGTGGTTCTGTTTTTATAAGTAATGTTATCAAAAAATCTGATAGATCAATCAACGTTAACATGGATTTTTCTGCTAAGAAAACCAAAATTAGTAAGATTTCTTCCGTTGATGCAGTCATTGCAGGTCAAGTAGTTGACTTTCTATGCCAAGAAATTACGGGCAATGGTATTGTAGGTAAAGTATTTGGTTTAGTTCCTGGTTTTATCAGTACATCGCATTTAAGAACTTTTAAAAAGGATGATATTAAACACAAATACTCTATTGGTTCAAACATTCAGTCCAGGATCATTGCTAGCTTAATAAATAAAGAGGGTGAAAAGACTTTACTTTTATCTACTCTATCTAACATTGAAAACCTTAATCATACCTCATTGGAAGTTGAAGCATTAAACTCTTTTCCAATTGGTTACACCTTTGAAACTACAAAAGTGTTAGGTCGTGACAATGATTTCTTATACTTGGCTTTAGATGATGAACGCATTGGTAAAGTTCATAAGTCTAAAATTGGTGATTTAGATTCAACAGATAACTTAAAGGCAAGAGTTTTAGGATTTGACTCTGTAGACAATATTTACGAAATGGCAACTAATCCAGACACATTAAAATTAAAATATTTGAGAACTAAGGATATTCCAATTGGTGAGTTATTGACAGGCTGTGAAATCACTTCTGTTTCTGCTAAGGGTATTCAATTAAAAATATTTGGTGGCCAGTTCAACGCATTTGTTCCATCTTTACATATTTCTGATATCAGATTGGTTTATCCAGAAAGAAAATTTAAGATAGGTTCCACAGTAAAATCTAGAGTATTATACATTGATTTTAGAGGACGTGTGGTTGTTACTTTAAAAAAGTCTTTAGTTAATTTCGAAGATGATGAATTTCAAATTGTTTCTACATATGAAAAAGCAAAATACGTTCAGGAAAAGAATATGAAAACTGTTGCTACCGTTCAAAACTTTAGACCATCGGGTTGTGTAATTTCATTTTTTGGTAATGTTAGAGGTTTCTTACCAAATGCAGAAATTTCAGAAGTTTTTGTTAAAAAACCAGAACAACATTTAAGATTAGGTCAAACTGTTCACATCAAGTTACTTAAGGTTGACGAAGAAAACAAAAGAATTTTAGCCACATGTAAGGTTTCTAATGGTCAAGCTCAAGAGCAAAAGGAAATTATTGAAAAGATGGTTCCAGGTAGAAGTATGGTCAAGGCAACAGTTGTTGAAAAGACTAGAGACTCCCTTGTTGTTGAAATTTCAAAAGTTGGTCTTCGTGGTGTCATCTATGTTGGACACTTATCTGACGATAGAATTGAACAAAATAGAGCAGCTTTAAAGAAGTTCATTATTGGTTCTGAAGTTAACGGTTTGGTTATTGATAAGGACAATAGAACACAAGTATTCAATTTATCCTTGAAAAAATCTTTAATTAGAGCTGCAGAAAAAAATATCTTGCCATTATCTTTTGATGACATTAAAGCCGTAGACAAAAGCACTCCATTGAATGGTTACGTTAAATCTATTTCGGACAAGGGTATTTTTGTTGCGTTCAATGGTAAATTTGTAGGTCTAGTACTACCAAGTTATGCAGTCGAAAGTAGGGATGTCGATATTACCAAAGCATTCTACATTAATCAATCCATCAACGCTTACGTTTTAAGAATTGATAATGAAAACGAAAGATTTTTATTAACACTAAAGGAACCATCAAAGAATGCAAAAAATACTGAAAGTGAAAAAGAAAAGCTAGTTAACCCAGTGGACTCATCTATCAAATCTTTGGGAGATTTCACAATTGGTAAAATTATTGAATGTAAAATTAAAAGTGTTAAAAAGAATCAATTAAATGTCATTCTTGCTGATAATATTCATGGTAGAATTGATGTATCAGAAGTTTTTGATAACTTAAACGCTATATCCGATAAGAAACATCCTTTAATTGATTTTAAAAAAAATTCAATCGTTAAGGCAAAGATTATCGGTAATCACGACATTAAAAGTCATAAATTTTTACCAATTTCTCATCAAGTTTCCAAAGGTAGTGTCTTAGAATTATCGATGAAACCATCTGCTTTTGAAGGTACAGACTTTGCACCAATATCCGTAAAGGATGCCAAAGTTGGTGGAGAATTTGTTGGTTACGTTAACAATTACAGTAAAAACAGTTTATGGTTAACAATTTCACCTTCATTAAAAGCCAAGATATCTCTTTTCGATTTGACAGAAAACGATTTACAACTTTCTAAGAAAATTGAAGACAATTTCCCACTAGGTTCCGCTATCCCTGTGAGAGTCACTGAAGTTGATTCTGAACATGGAATTGTTTCTGTAACTGGTAAGTTCCACATTGTTAAAGATATCAAGACTATCAAAGTTGGTGATGAAATTCCAGCTCGTATTACTAAAATTTTTGACAAGTACTTATTATTAGATTTAGGGAACAAGATTACAGGTTTGTCTTTTGTTACTGATGCTTTAGATGATTTTTCTATGTCATTAAAGGATGTTTTCGAAAATAAACTAAATCAAATTGTTCCAGCGAAGGTGTTGTCAGTCGATATTGCTGAAAACAAAATTAATTTGTCTTTACGCTCATCTGAAGCTAAAAATTCAACTATTACATCTCACTCTGATATCAAACAAGGTGACATCGTTCATGCTTTGGTCAAGAAAGTCACTGATAAAGGTATTTTTGTTTTTTTAAGTAGAAACATTGATGCTTTTGTTCCAGTTAGTAAATTGTCTGACTCATACTTGAAAGACTGGAAAAAATTTTACAAACCAATGCAATACGTTATTGGTAAGGTTGTTCAAAGTGAAGATGATTCCCGTATTTTATTGACTTTAAGAGAATCCGAAATCAACGGTGAATTGAAGGTTTTAAAGAACTACAATGACATTAAAGTTGGTGATATATTTGAAGGTTCGGTTAAAAACGTTACTGATTTTGGTGTTTTTGTTAAACTTGACAACACTGTTAATGTTACCGGTTTAGCTCACATTTCTGAAATTGCTGATAAGCAACCTCAAGATATTTCTTCTTTATTTGGTGCTGGTGATAGAGTCAAGGCTTTTGTCATGAAAGTTAATCCTGATAAGAAACAAGTATCGTTAAGTTTGAAAGCTTCTCATTTTTCTAAGGGTGAATCTGAAGAATCTGCTGTCAAAGAAGTTGAAGAAGATATCATAGAAGATATTAACTTTAATGAAGATGAATCAGATGTAGATGTAGAAATGGAAGATGCTGAAGACAAGGCTCCAGCCAAAAAACTACAAATATCTACTGATGGTTTAAGTTTAAGCACTGAATTTGATTGGAGTGCTGCAATCTTGGATCAAGCCAATGAAGAAGAAGAATCTGATAATGAAGAAGAAGATTTTACTGAAAGTAAGAAACACAAACATAGAAAAAGAAAGGAAAAGATTGTTGAAGACAAAACTATTGATGTTAACACTAGAGCTCCTGAATCTGTTGCTGATTTTGAACGTTTAATTATTGGTAATCCAAACTCCTCTGTTATTTGGATGAACTATATGGCTTTCCAATTACAATTAAGTGAAATTGATAAAGGTCGTGAGATTGCCGAACGTGCCTTGAAAACTATTAATTTCAGAGAAGAAGCTGAAAAATTAAATATGTGGATTGCAATGTTAAACTTGGAAAATACCTTTGGTACATCTGAAACTTTAGAAGATGTATTCAAGAGAGCTTGTCAATACATGGACTCCTTCACTATTCACAACAAATTATTAAGCATTTATCAAATGAGTGAAAAGAATGATAACGCTGCTGAATTATTTAAGGCAACCGCCAAAAAATTTGGTAGTGAAAAAGTTTCTATTTGGGTTTCATGGGGGGACTTTTTAATAAGTAATGGTCACGCCGAGGATGCTGGTGATGTTTTATCTAACGCCCTAAAATCCCTACCAAAACGCAATCATATTGAAGTTGTAAGAAAATTTGCTCAATTAGAATTTGCGAAGGGTGAAGCTGAAAGAGGTCGTTCATTATTCGAAGGTTTAATTGCTGATGCTCCAAAGAGAATTGATTTATGGAATGTCTATATAGATCAAGAAATTAAAGCTAAGGATAAAAAGAAGGTTGAAGGTTTATTTGAAAGAGTTATTTCTAAGAAAATCACTAAAAAGCAAGCTAAGTTCTTTTTTAACAAGTGGTTAGAATTTGAAGAAGCTCAAGATGATGTTAAAACTGTTGAATATGTTAAGGCAAAGGCAGCAGAATTTGTTGAAAAAAATTTTAAGAATTCTGATGAATAAAAAGGTAAATAGCAATTATTTTGATATTTAAGTGTTATTTAAAGTATTGTATAGTATATATGTGAAAATAAATTAAAAAAAAGTATTATTTTAAATATACCTACTTATGTAAATGATTAAATTTCAAGAAAATTCAGTATTATTTTGTCTTTTATGGACTGGCTATTCTAATAATCAATTCCATATTTTAGCAAACAACATATAATAAAATGCTTAAGTTTTGTCTTTTTATTTGTCTTTTTCTTAAAGATGGATGTCATAATTTACTGAATTGCGTATAAGCTGATTTAATTTTATTTTTCAGAAAAACTTAGCTTTCTTTCTTATGGTTAATTGAGTGACGCAATTAAAAAAAATTTTGACGGCGAGGCATAATAAGAAAAATTTGAATTTTTTGGAAGTTTTTACATCAAGTTTGACATGAAGTTTTTTTTTTATACACAGTATTTTTTTTAATTGCGTTGGATATCGACTGTAACCAAATTAAATTTCCTGAAAATACATATATACAATATCATTTAGTCAACTTTTCATTACAAAAAAAATAATTTCAGATAATTTTAACTTATTTCTTTTTACATACTATTAAATAGTGATTATTGCTTTTTTAAAATAGAACATGCAGTTATTTAATTTTTTTGGTATTTGTTGCTTATAAAAAATGTTTTTCATCCAAATGCAAAAGTTTTTTATAAAATATTAAACAAAAAACAAAAAATAAGAAAAATCTAGAAATCATTTATTATTCAAAGATTGGTTAAAAAATAAAATAAAAATTTAATATTAAACTCAATGAAACCACACATTATTTAAATTTTAATTTTTAAAAATAATCCTGTTGTTTTTGTATAGAAAAAAATAATTTATCACAAAATTTAGTTGATCGCATATACATTTTTAAATCTATAAAATAACAAACGAACTCGACTGTTAAGTTTTTTACTTGCATTTAACATTCGTGTATTGATAAGAAATATTAAAAACATTCTGTTAAGTGTTAATCTATCAAGTATTTTTTCTTTTAAAAACCTAAAAGAATATATATCATAGAAATACACATAATATTTCATACTTTTAGACGGATAATTTAACAAGTTTCTTTTTTTCAAAAACATTAAAAACTTTGAAAAAGGAAATTCTAATGGAAAAAAAATACATATTATTAGTATGCAATTTTCAGCCGCAAAGATAGATTTGTATGAAGTAATGACTGCTTATATTATAACTCTGTAAAGATAGTAGTAAAAACCTATTAGATAAAGTACATGATAATAACTAATTTATTATAGATAATTTGGTCAGTCACCAAAAAGCACTACTATTTGTTATTTAAAAAAAATATATCTGTTTCACTGGATTTTTTTTATGCATGCATAAAATGATAAACATTAAAAAAATACAATAAAAATATATTGTGGAATTAGAAAAAAAAGAGAAAAATAACATTTTGATCAATCATAATTTTTTAATTGGTAAAAATGACAGGGCCATAAATTATAATTATATAAAATAAGAGTCATTACGAATTTCGGACGATCTTATTAAGCATAATATTTATTGTGGATAGTTGCCAACATAGAAAGGTAAATTATAACAATGATTCTTGTATCAAAAAATTTTAAAAAATATTAACTAAACATACATTATTAAATATGACCCAGATCATCTGTTTCGTTAGTTTTGTTATTGATGTCGTTGGGTTGATACATTTGGATTGTCATTTTGTGCTTAATTCTTTTATAACTAAGCTTCTGCAGTATTAGATAAAATAGATAAAATAATATAAAAAACAAATATAGAAAATAATATACAATTAATAATATACAATTAATAATATACAATTAATAATATACATATATTGCTTTAGTGTAGATGTTTCAATGCTGTTGCACTATTGTCCAGTTAAGAGAAAAAAGTTTTCACTATTCGCTCGCGGTGATGTTTTGTTTGCGCGACAAATAAAAAAAGTGACCGGTTTTTTCCATTTACGGTGCACACGTCAAAATAGTCACATTATTTTCATTACAACATATCACTGCTGAGAAAGCACAATATACATTCCAACAAAATAACTACCGTCGTTGTTTTTTTTTCTAATATAGGTTTTTGGGAAGAGAAATAATTTCTATAATCTGAATTGGAATGACACAAGGAACACTTGTATATAAAAAAAAAGTTCGTGTTAAGAGTATCTTGAACTTTGAAATTATTAAACTAAAATTTAAACTCAAGTCTACATGAGCAACATTTAAACAAGAAATAAGTCACACGCAGTTTATATAAAATAAAAATGTAAAATTATAAGTTGGGAAACGAATTTTGCGATTGTAGCTGGAATTAAAACATTAATAATTGAATTTAGATTACAAATCATTAAAATTTAAAGGGCTTTAAAAGAAATATAAAAAAAAAAAATCATGTGGAACTATTATAAATTCAGATTTTTAGATTTTATTGTATCACAATTTATATCTTTATATGTTTTGTTATAGGGCATGTTGTAATATAATTCGAAGGGCCTTGAACCAAACTAACTAATAACTTTTATATCCAATGTTAAGGTTGTATATTACTTGTTGTTCATATTAACTATAATAAAAATAAATTATAAAATTAAAATACTATTGGAGATTTAAGGATTTATGTGAATCAATCATTGTTATATATTTCTAACTTATAATTGCACTGATTTTCTATTTTATATAAAGTTTATAAAACAATAATTAATTAAATATATATTCTCTCTTTTTTATCTATTTTTTCTTTCTCGAGTTAATGTAACGTCGTCTCTGTCGTTCATGATGAAAAAACTTTTCATTCGTAAGATATGATAAGTTTATAAAAACTGTTTGTTAAACAATGCTAAAAATATGATTTAACACAATCATATTCCAACAAATACATATTTCATTTTTATCTAAAATCTGTTATTTTTTTGCTTGTTTACTTTTTTTCTACCTTATGAAAAACGCCTTGTTTAGTTTGAATACTTTGTATATCTCGTTTAGGTTTCATCATTAAAGGGGCTTTGTTCAAGCTTTATTGGAAATTTAAGGACTTGTGTAAATCAAACATTGTTAAATATAGCTAACGTATAATTGCACTGCTTTTATTCTTTCTATAAAGGTTGTAAAAACATTATTTAATTAAATAATATATATATATATATTATTTAACTTTTTTTTTCTCATGGAAGAGTAATGTCGCTTCTTGGTCCTCTATTATGAAAAGTTTTTATTCGTAAGATATGTTAAGCATACAAAAACTGTTTGTTAAACAATACTAAAAATATGATGTTAAACTAACATATTCTAGCATATTTTATTATTATTGGCATTTTGCTTATGTTTCATTATTTTTATTGTACTTGATTGATACTACATTGAGAACCTTTTTAATGTGAGAAAACGCTGACTTTTCCAACCTTTTGTAAACTATATAAACTAATATAAATTAAAATGTACCAAAAAATGAAAATCCAAAATATCACTAAAAAGCTAAAAATTAGTCTTGTTTTTTTATAAATAAAACTTGCAGCTCAATGGTATATACTACAGCGTAATACAATAAGAATATGACGTTCATACCGTCAGAATTTATTATTACGACAATTATTAAGATTAAACCCTATAACGACAACTTTGCCAAGCAGGCGGTGTAATTCCTAATGTAGTAATAAAACTCATGGTAATATTTGACCTAAATGGTCATAATACATGAGCCCGTTATAACATGTTCTCCACTTATTATCTATGTTTCGAAAACTATAAATAGTGGGATAATACTCAATTTTTCATTACTTGCTATTGATGCTTTTTACCATAATTTATTTTATTTCTTATTTTATTATTTTTATTACTCTATATTTTATAGACACAATATATATATATATATATAAGAATAACGTATAAACATATTCGTATCTTCCTATTTTGATAAAACAATATCATCTATAAATAAACAAATAAACAATTATATAAGACCAAGAGCTTTATCTACCACTAAACAGGCTGAATACACACAGTTTAATAAAGGTTTCCACAGTTTTAGTATAATTTGTGGAATTGTAAAAAAAGTTCAAAAAGTCGATAAATTAATTACTCATTAATCATAATAAAAACCCACGTTTAGATAAAACAGTTTAGTTGCAGAATTCTGAAAAGTATAAATACCAGGTTATTGTATTAACATCATGGATATACTTTGAAGAATTTCTTTATAAATATTTTATATAATTTTGTATTTTAGTTAGCAAAAAACAACCATTAATTAGTTTTTGATCCGATCTTCTGAATAGTATAATCTCTTATTATATTATTATTTTGCGCTTCCCATCTGTTAAAATTCTGCTTTCTGTGTACAACTTAGCGTACAATAAAAATACTGTAATATAGTGATATCTCTTAACTTACTCTAATTTATCTAATGTACAACCCGATCTAATCTTGAATATGATAGTCCTGATGTAGTTATTAAATGGCTTAGTTCTTTTATTATGTAACAAGTATATAAGTTATGGACTGGCTCGTGTGAGCCGTTCTTAGATACAAATGTATTTAATCGCATCCATATTCCAACCCTAACTTTGTCAATTACGGTTAGAAATATATAAGTGATATTACGTCTACTATATTAAAAATACAACAAATAATGGGCACATGGCGCAGTTGGTAGCGCGCTTCCCTTGCAAGGAAGAGGTCACCGGTTCGATTCCGGTTGCGTCCATATTTTGACTGAGTAACATAGTTAATTTTTTATTTAGGTGAAATATATTTCTATTGATTAAATTTGGATAAAGTTTAACTTTTCGTAAAATTCTCTATAGCTAATTTCACTTTTTTTACCTTCATAAATTGTTACTTCTACAAAGTAATCTTCGTAATTATCCATAATATTGTTAACGTAGTTCCAACCACCAGCTTTTTCAATTAAATTAATGAAAGTTTCTTTTTTATTCCATTTTTGTTCAGTCATTACTTCGGGCAAAAAAGTTGAGCTACATAATTTGAATGTTTTTGGATGTTTAAATTTTAGTTCAATTCCATGAACTCCAATTTCCCAATCGAATATATCTTTATTTTCTTTACCATCATAAATTGTTTTGAAATTTAATAAAATATTACAGCAGCATTTTAAACTTTTCAATTCTTTTATCGAAATTGGATCAAACCTTACATCTTCTAATGCGGCTATTAATGAATATTTTTCAATACCTAATGATATTGGTAATTTAGAGAATGTACCAATACAACCCCTTAATTGATAAGTATTACTGTCATTTTCTTCATCGATATTTTCTATGTCTTCATTATTCTTATTCAATAGCATGTGCTTAGAAATATACTTGGTTTTTTTCTTCTTCCATGTTACAAATAGAGATGTTTTGCTTTTTGTATTAATTGGTTCATCAGGGTACAGTTTTGAGCTTATTTCTTTTAATGTTAAAGGTGTCTTCGTCAAATTAAAATGTTTATAAAGGGTATAAAAAGCCAAAAAAGAGTATGGTGAGCTTTTTAAATGTTCAATTTCCATTTTTTTTCTTTCTTGATTTTATTGACAAAATTGTTTGTTATATTTTTAATTTTGAAGGTTTATTATTTTATTTTTGAAATTCACCCTTTTTTAAAGTGTCACTCAAATAGTTCGCATCCATAGAAAATGTGCTACGTACGGCAAAGTGTTCACAATGCGAGTTTGTTATGCAAATGAAAATATCGAGTGTTGAAAACAAATGAAGAAAAGAAAAAAAGTACAGTTGAAAATTGTTTGGTAAGTCTGAGAAGCTATCGGGAAAAGAGTATATAGATATAGAATTTAAATGCTTGCAATTCAATATATTTTATGTTTGATTGTGGGGTTACAGAGCTTTGCCAATGGTCAAAATTTTTATGATTCAGATCAACATGTCATGGAGTTGACCAGTACAGATTTTGATCGTGTTATTCACAGAACGAATTATACAACACTTGTTGAGTTTTATGCACCATGGTGTGGTTATTGTAGACAGTTAAGACCAGTATTTAAAAAAGTTGCAAAGAATTTAGATGGACTTGTACAAATCGCAACGGTTAATTGTGATTTAAATTCCAATAAACGGTTATGTTCTGAACAAAATGTTAAAGGTTATCCGACTTTAAAAGTTTTCAGACCTCCAAAAATTAATTTAATGAATAAAAAAAATGGTAACAATCCAAGAACAAAGACTCATTCTGTTGAAGTATATCAAGGTGAAAGGAACGTAAAGAGTATGATTGATTTTATGAAAAGTAGAATAAAAAATTACGTTAAAAAATTAAATAAAATTGATTCTATTAAAAACGTTTTGGATGATGAAAAGATTTCCAGATATACCGTTGTATTGTTCTCTAAGAAAAATATGATTAGTCCAATGTACAAAAGTGTTGCATTAGATTGGTTGGAGGAAATTAATTTTTTTTCATTAAACATGAATAAAATATTAGCCGGATTTGAAAATAAGGATAAAATTATTGAGAAATATCCAAATATTGTTAAAGCCTTAGATGATCTAATGGTCGATGTAACCTCTGACCTTGATACCAGTAGATTAGCATTATTCGATAGACAAGAGGATAAAATGCACACATTTGAAAGCAAATTGGGTGACAAGCTTGCTATATCGAAATTTTTTGCTGAAATTCTTGAAAAATCTCCAAGAGAAGGCCCATTGAGTAAACGTCAAGATTTCTTGGATTCGTTGAAACTTGGTAAAAAAAAGGCAAAATCAAAGAAAAAACCATTGAAAAAAAATTCAAATTTTGATCATGATGAATTATAAACTGTGCTATTAATGTATTCAATCAACCATTGTATAATTTTATAATAAAGTGTATATTATTTAATAAATTAATACAATTGATTTGTGTATAGATCCACACACCGCACTTTGTGGATTTGAAAATTTTTTTCTAAGATGCGCGATGCCGATGAGCTGAAAAAAAAGCCATGCAGCTTGAAGAATACAATAATAAATAATATCTAGAAGAAAAATGCACAAAAAAAAAATATATATATAATAAGGCATAAGTGAGAAACCATATATTATGTCGTATTATTTTAAAAATATAAAGGCGAGTTATGAATCTGATGATGATGCTGATGGTTCTTTTGAAGAAGATGATTTACAACAGACTCTGTTAAGATCCATGAATAAAAAAGGAAATAATTCGAATGAAATTGAAGACGATAGTGATAGTGATAGTGATGATGAATTAAAGACTTTATCTTTTGGTTCTTTGAAAAAAGCAGATGAATTGATGGATAAAGAAGATGGCGCAAAGAATCAGCAAACTAATAGAGTTCAAAAACAACCAAAAACGTTTAAAGAAGAGAAAATTCAAGACGATTCGGATTCAGATAGTAACAGTGATCAACCAGTAACAGAAAACGAAGAAGATTCAGGTTCAGATGTTGGATTTTTTGAAGAAGATGATGATAGAGAACAAAAACGTGATGTGAGAAATCAAAAAAATAAAAAACAGAGACATAAACATGCACCAGCGGAACAATCATCGAAAAAACCTGTATCTAAAATAAGAGAAATTGAAGGTTTGCCATCAAATAGAAGTTCAAATTTATATCAAGATATTAGATTTGATAAGGCTACTGGTGCAGCTACAGATTTAAATGTTATCAGACGACGTTATGAATTTTTAGATGAATATAGAGAAAAAGAAATTGCTGATTTAGTAAGTTTATTAAATGATCGTAAATTCTTATCGAAAATAAGTGATCGTGAACGTGATGAAATGGAAGAAAAATTGAAAAGTATGAAATCAAGATTACAAACTATTAAAAATAAGGATTTAGAAAGGCAAGTTGTTAAAGATTATGAGAATAAAATTAATAAAGATAATACTGGTAGATATCATTTAAAGAAATCAGAAAAACGTAAAATTATTCAAAAATGGAAGTTTGATCATATGAAAGCTAAACAACGTGAAAAGGTTATGGAAAGAAAAAGAAAGAAAAGATTGGGTAAAGAATTTAAACAATTTGAATTTCATCAAAATAGGTAAGTTTGAAAAAAATATGTACATTATATAAAATAAATAATAATAATAATAGTAATAATTTATTTTTTATATTATTTTGGTTTAATATCTGCACCACCTTTAGCTAACCATTCAGTTATAGAGCCTGGGTATACAGAAGTATTGTTATAACCATAAGATTGAGCTAGTTCTTCAGCAGTTTTAGCTCTAATTCCTTTAGCGCAAAGGAAAATTAATTCTTTTTCTGCTGATGGTTTATCAAAACCAAAAATTTTTTTGAATTCATCTTGTGGTAAACCTAAAGCACCTGGTGCACTTTGTAAAGGAATATTAATTGAAGTAGGTAAAGTATAATCTTTTAATTCTTCAGGTTCTCTTACATCTACTATTATTTTAGACGGGTTTGGATTTTGAATTAAAGCTTTAATTTGATTGAAGTTGTAGATCTTCGATTGAGCAGTGTATGATCTGATGAATAAGCGAGATTGAGCTGTAGATTTAGCTAGGAAAGATTTAAACATTGCTTGCTATGATTTTTTAAAAAATTTTCAAAGTTTTCAACAATTTACAATTAGATAAATATTTATATATGGATATTTTAACAAATGTCTTTGGCTTTTTCTATATTATTTAAGTTTTAGTCGATTGCTTATAAAATTTTAGTTGGAAAACCAGTTACTTCTTTTGTGAGAATTGGTGAACAAATAAAAGAAAAAACGTAAAACAAAACAAAACACAAAATTGATTTGAATAAATACAAAAGATATAAAGGAATAAATTTAATTTAAACTAAATAGATGATTAAACAGTAATAAAAAGATAAATTTTTTTTTCGTTATTTTTCATTTTTTTTTTTTAAAAGTTAATTTTATCGCCACCGTTTGCAACCCAGTCATTCATGGAACCTGGATAAATGGAAGTGTTTTGGTAGCCATTATCAAAAGCGATTTGTCTTGCACTAGCAGCTCTTCTACCAGAAGCACATAAAAAGACCAATTCGTTTGACTTGTATGGTTTAGGAAACTTGAATGTTTCTTTGAATTCTGTTTCAGGTAATTCTAAAGCGTTTGGGTGTGATTTGTATGGGATGTTGATAGACCCTGGGATTCTGACTACAGAGTATTCGGAAGGTTCTCTAACGTCAACTAGGGTGATCGATGGGCTATTTTGTCTTACTAATTTTTCAACATCAGCAAAGCTGTATGACTTCCCCGTTGGTGCAGCTCTTGTTTTCTTTGGTGCAGCTGTGCCAGTGTAAGGGTTGTCCAAACCGTTCCATGCATTATGAATAGCTCTCCACATTTCTGTCTGTGTTATAATAGTGATATAAATACCAATTGCTTCTTCTTTTAATCAGTAAATTGTCTTGTTCAAAGTGCATTCACAGAGAGAACTGAGCAAAATACGCCCACTTTATATAGTAGCAACCCCTCATGCGGGTAACAAGCAACGCCTTTGCACTTTTGGAAGAACTTTTCAGCTTGCGATGTACTGTTCTGTACGTGGTAGTTTTAGTGCTGTTGGTCTTCAGAAGTCAATATGGCGAAGCTTAGTTGCCTCAGAACAGTCTTTCATATCGTGTCTCTTGCCTATATGCTTGATACATAGTCTATTTATATATATATATATATATATATATATAAATAGACTATGTATATGTGTAGGTATATATATATATACCTACACATATACATGCGTGCGTGCAAGCCTTAGCGTAATCTAAGGTCACTCACAATAAACTCACCATTACCTAAATGTTTCGTATCACCAACTTGTCTGACAACGAGTTCCTTTGTATCTTTCAAATAATCTACAATGGTGACAGAAGTATTGAATACAATAATTTTTTCAAAATTAGCCTTTTGGTCTTCATTTCCTAACCATTTCAATATAGTTCTAATAGCACCACCATGACTTATTAAAGCTAAGTTTTGGCATTTATTTTGAGCGGATTCATTAACTGCATTCATTACCCCTTTTTGCAACCTTTGCATAAAATCATCCATACTTTCACCAAAATCTCTAAAGGACCCCTTCCCATGTTTGTCAGCATATCTTTCAGCATCAGTAATATGCATACCTTCAATGACTCCCATATATCTTTCTCTCAAATCTGATGTTAATTCGACGTTCAAATCTTGTTCCGAGACTTTTAAAACAGTATTAATGGTCTCTTGACAACGAATCAAATCACTAGAAACCACATTATCAAAATTGATACCATTTTCTTTTAAATACAAACCCAACTTTTCACTTTGTTGGAAACCTGTATGATTCAACGATATATCCTTATGACCTTGCAATATTTTCTTTACATTATGTTCTGTTTGTCCATGTCTTATTATAAAGATACGAACAACATTGAAATCATTGTTTCTGCTGTAGTATGTAGTTTTATTCTGTGTCATTGTTCTACCGACTGTGGTTTCTGTATCTGTATCTGTCATTGCAATTACTTAATCATTTTCTTATTCTATTTTAATTTTTTTTTTTTTTTTGAAGTGCCTTTTCAACTCGATTTGATTTTCTCGAAGACATGACAAAAAATTTAATGTTTAAATATAATACAATTCTTTCGAATGATGAAGAAGCGAGCAAACAAGCCAAATTGCAGAAAGGAATAGTTGAGTTGCGTGTGGGTGATGAATATGCAAAATGAACCAATGTTTCAAGTCCAAGTGGACGAATCAGAAGATACTGAATGGAATGATATCTTAAGAAGTAAAGGTGTTATACCAGAAAGACCACCCTCTCCAACTGCACAACTAGAAGAAGCCTTAGAAGAAGCTCTTGCAAAACAACATCAAAATAGATTAGAAGATAAAGATTTATCAGATTTAGATGAATTAGAGGATGATGAAGATGAAGATTTTTTAGCAATTTATAAACAGAAAAGATTAGCTGAATTAGCTAAATTACAAGATAAATCAAAATTTGGTGACGTTTATCATATTAATAAACCAGAATATAATAAAGAAGTAACTTTAGCTAGTCAAGGGGGTGAAAAATTTGGATTGAATCAGGAAAAAGACAAAAAAAATTTAACTTTCATAGATGATAACAATGATGATGAAAAAGCAAAAAATGAAAATGCTGTTTACGTTTTTGTTCATTTATCATTACAAAGTAAATTGCAAAGTAGAATATTATCACACATTTTTCAGACAGAAGCATCAAAATATCGTGAAATTAAATTCGTTGAAATACCTGCAAATAGAGCTATTGAAAATTATCCAGAATCTAATTGTCCAACGTTGTTAGTTTATTATAATGGTGAAGTTATTAAAAATATGGTTACTTTATTAGAATTAGGTGGTAATAAGACTGTAATTAAAGATTTTGAAGAACTAATGATCAGAGTCGGTGCAGTTCAAGATAAAGATAACAGATTAATGATTAATCAAGATGATGATGAATCAAGAGAAATAAGACAATTAAAGTTTGCAAATAATAAAAGTATAAGGACAGGTATCAAATCTAAATTTAATATAGGTACTGGTGGTCGAACTTCAAATTTAAGTGATGATGACGATGATTATGATGATGACGATGATTTTTTCGATTAAATTACAAATATAAATATATCAAAAAACTATTATATATATATATATATGTATATAATTTTTTTTTTTTACTTTATTTTATCTCTTGGATAAATTTACTTAATTTACTTGTTTAATAGCATAAAATAATAAATAAGCTTCATCTTTTAAAACTTGGTCTTGTGATAATTCTGAAACCATTGAATCATTAAATCTATACCATTTACCATTATCAATCTTTAAAGTTGAAATATAATGACCTTCATTAACGGTACCTTTATGTGATACTATACCAATTAATTCATAAATAATATCAGGAATTGAATCATTATCATCGATTGTTTTACAATATTTATTCATATTTAAATATAATGGAAATTCAATAAAATTTGTCAATTTAATATTATTACCATTAATTAAATGTTCAAATCTTTTTAGCTGTAACGATAAAACTGGACCTAATTTTTCAATTGTTAGTTGTTTAATCGGATCAGTATTAGTATTGCAATGATTACAATGAAAATTATAATCTAATAATTTTTCTCTTTTATGGAAACTATCAAGACATTCGTATAATGTTTTTTTATTCTTTATATTTAAAGAAAGGTCCATAAACGGATCAATGATCGTCTTTGAATTATCATTACAATTATTACAAAATATTGAACTTTGTAAAGAACCTTGAAACATTGAATGAATTAAACAATGGCAAATTTTATTATCCGAGTTATTAATTTTATTTGATAATTTGAAAGCATTGTGTAATTGATTTAGAATAAATTGAAGAAATTCATGTGCATCTTGTTGAGAATAACCACAATAATTTTCATTAATTTTCCAAGCGCAATTTAATAAATCTATTAAACCATTATTATTATCATCAACATTATCATTATTACCGTAACAATTTTTAATAATATTATCCAAACCACATGAAATACAATTAGTTGGATCTTTAATTGAACAATTATTAAAATGTTCTTGATTTAAAAAATAATTAACGATATATGTATTATGAATTAAAAATTGAATGATACAACTAATGAAACAAGTTGAACCCATATTAACAAAGCCAATCAAACCATTTCTTTTTCGCATTAATGGTAATGTTGTATTTTCATTAATTAAATTAAAATTATTTGAAATTGAAAATGGGAAATTTGAATTTGTATAATTTAAACATTCAATACAAAATACTAAATTATTATTAGAATTCAAATAAAAAATGTGATCAGTTAATTTTGAATGATGATTTTTAACATGAGAATTATTCCAACAACTAATAAATTTACAACTCAAGCAAATGAAAGTTGAACCAGCATTAATTTCATTACAAGTTGAACATTTTTTAATATATAGTAATTTTTCCTTTTCAGTAGCATTTTTAATAGTATCAATGATTGTATTATATGAATTGATTAAATCGTTTTTTAAAGTTGGATCATTCAAACAATTTTGTAAATGTTCACAATTAGTCATTATAGTTTACTAAAATATTGAATAAAAATAAAAATATATGCATATATATATAATATATATATTTTTTTATTATTCTTTTTTAGTTTGGAAAAAATGTTTAAAATGCAATAAATAAATGATGAAGTTAAATGTGGTAAAAGAAGTTGAAATGAAACAAAAATGGAGAAAATATGTGAAAAAAAAAAAAAAAATTTAAACTTTGTATTTAATATTGAAAATATTAAAATAAATATACTGTTTTTATTTTATCTTATACTATATTTTTAATTTATATTGAGAAATAATCGAATATACTAATTATTTTTTTTTTTGTATTACAGATCAATATTTTTTCGGTGAAAAATTTGTTGTACGTTTTGGTTTTTATTGTGTTTAGAAGAAATTGCTGTGTAAGATATATCAAATTTTTGTATTGAATAGGCAGAAAAAATGAGAGTTAATGGTCTTGTCGGATTGCTGTTCATAGTACATTTTTTGAGAAGCAAAACGAATTGGAAATTGTTGAAAATATTAAGCTGAAATGACCAAGAAAATTCTTATGTTGCATGGATTTGTTCAGTCAGACAAAATCTTTTCTCAAAAGACAGGTGGTCTGCGTAAGACACTCAAGAAGTTAGGTTATGAGCTGTACTATGCGAGAGGAACTGAATTGGTCGATAAATCAATGTTGAGTGGTGCAAGCGCATCAGATTTTAATACCACGAATGATTTAAGTGCTGATTTATACGGTTGGTGGATTAGGACAGATTCTGGGGCAGGTACAATTAAACAATCTACTTTTGATTATTTACACGATTATATCATTGAAAATGGTCCATTTGTAGGCGTTATTGGGTTTAGTCAAGGGGCTGGTCTAGGTGGATATATCACTCAAAATTTCAATAAGATTCTTAATTTATCATTAAAGGATCAACCACAATTGAAATTCTTCATTTCATTTAGTGGATTTAAATTGACGCCAGAAATTTATCAATCAGCTTATTTGCTCGATGGTAGCAGTGAAAAGGTTGAGTCTTTACACGTCTTGGGTGAGTTAGACACAGCTGTAACAGAGGAAAGAAGTATGGCGTTATACGATTCATGGGCTCAAGACAAGAGAACTTTATTGAAACATCCTGGGAGTCACTTCGTTCCAAATTCCAAGGCATTTGTCAGTCAGATATGCAACTGGGTCAACAAACAGGAAATTTCAAGTGAGATGGATTCGAAGAATGGTGATGACACCAAATCGCATGATGAAGCAAAAGACAAACTGGATCAAGACCTGCTGGACATGATGGATTCCATTGGGAAATTGTAAAGAAGAAAGGAACCACAAAGAACAATTAAAGATAAAAATATACAGTTTATAAATGTAAAAAGTAAGTAATCTTTTTCTTTTATCATTTTATTATCAAAAATGATACGAAACACTGAAAAAACCAGCAAGCAAAAAAAAAACTCAAAAATTAAAATTAAAAACATTTGGAAAATTAAAAAAAAAAAAAAAAAAAAGTTGAAGAGATGACAGAAAATGTTAAAATACAATTATTGGAATAAATAATAGAAAAACTGTATATTTCTCAAAAGTTTAGCAAAATTAAAAATTAATTATATATATATCAATAAATAATATATAACGGAAAAAGAATCAAATCAAATCAAAACAGTCATAGCTATATAATTATACCCATTGCATCGATGTCTTCAAGTAGTATACAACCAAATAACTTAAATAAATTGAAGGAATTATATGATGTTGGTAATAAAATAAGTAATGAAATTAAATCATTAAACGAAAAAATATGTCCAATGGAATTTGAATCTTATAATGATTATTTTATAATTCATACATTTAAAAAAGGTATATCAGAAAGTGGACGTGTTAATATTAGAGATTTAAGAAGAAGAGAACATGCCGTTTATTATAAAAAAATTAAAAGTAATGATGACGATAATATCAATTTACCACCATCAAATAATTTAGACACAGATTCTTCAATTTCATCATTAACATCATCAGCATCATCATCGGCATCACCAATAATTACAAATATTAATAAAGTTTCATCTGATATAACAAAAGATAGTATTTTACCGCAGAAAAATAAAAATAAGTTACAAACTTTTAGAAGATCTTCAAGATTATCTGAGAGAGAACGTTTACAAAGAGAAAAGAGAAAAGAAAGTTATAATTCGGATGAATCAGATTTTCATAATGAAATCAATTCAGAATTTAATATTGATAATAATGATCATGACTATGAAGGAACAAGAGAAAATATAGAAGCAGAATATAAAGATGAAGATGAAGATGAAGATGAAGATATTGAAATCAAAGATTTATACGAATCATTAGTTGAAAAGATTAAAAATCCAAATAGGAGATCAGATTGCGTTTTACCTCCAAAATTAAGATATCAACCGGAGAAACAATTACGTACAAAACCAAATTTTGAAAATATCAAAATTAATGAATTAATTAATACACATAAGATTAGAAAAATTTTTTCTAAATTTGACGGTGGTGTTGCTGGTATACGTAAAAGAGACTTAGATTAAATTAAATAAACAAACAAATAACATACAGGTATTTATTAGGTATAAATACATGAATAAATAAATAAATAAATAAGTAAGTAAAATTAATGAAAATAAAGAATATACTTTACTTTAATTATAACAATAAATTTTCGGTATAATTATTGATCTCATTTAATAAAGAAATTGCACTTGGTTTCGGACTTACAACTAAAGGTTTAATATCATTATTAATTAAAAATGATTCGGTAGTTGGACCAATACAAGAAATTTTTAAATTAAAATTTTTTTTAATTTCATTTTTTTTCAAAAAATTAATAATATTATTAATACCTTGCGGACTAAAAATGACTATCCAAAAAGATTTTTCATTTAATTCATTTAAAAAATTTTCAAATCTTAATTCATTATCTATTAATTCATTTGTTTCATAGGTTATAATTTCATTAATATTAATTCCAATTGAATTTAATTTTTTTTTAATAATATCTCTTCTAATAACACCGACTAAAGCGAAAAGTTCAAGATTTTTTCCATTAAAATTCTTCAAATCATCAATTATAAAATTTGCTAATGCTTCACCATTCCCCATTTCATCACCTTTAACATTTTTAAAACCTAAACGTCTTAAAAATTCACCTGTTGCGGGGCCAACGGTATAAATTAAAGTATCATTTAATAAAAAAATTTTTTCCAAATCATTTAAATTTGGTAAAATAAATTTATAAATACATTCAATTGATCTTTGTGAAGTAACGATGAATACAATTTTATTTTTATTATTTTGAGATTTTTTTTCTTTAATCAGATTGAGTAATTCGATTGAATGATATTGATATGAAATTAATGGTAAAAAATTCGAATTAAAATTTAAATTTTTGGATTCTATTTCATATTTATCAATTGGAATTGTTTTATTTTTCAAAAATATTATTGTTTCCATTTGACATTTAATTAATTAATTTATTTACAGGATATTTTTTTTGATTTCTTTAAAATTATTAATTTTGTAAAAGTATTAATTATGGATATAATTTTTTTTTTTTTTTTTTTTTGGTTTTAAAATTTTGCATTGTTAAAAGAGAGAAACAAAACAAAACAAAAAAAATATATATATAAATATATAAATATTTATAAATGAAACGATTAATAATATTAATTTATTGAATATACACATTATTTTAATTTGTTTATTTAGTTCTAATTTTAATGATATTAAATATACAAAAAAAATATTTATGAGAAAGGAAAACAGCATGGAAGTAAATGATTTAATTTAGTTTATTCCCATTCGACAGTTGCAGGAGGTTTTGAAGTGATATCATAAGTGACTCTAGCAACACCATCAACTTCATTAACAATTCTTGAAGCGACATTTTTTAAGAAGCTATGTTCGAAAGGATACCAATCAGCAGTCATAAAATCAGTAGTTTCGATGGCTCTTAAAGCGATGACTTGTTCGTAAGTTCTTTGATCACCCATGACACCAACAGATTTAACGGGTAAAAGACAAGCAAAAGCTTGTGAAATTTTATTATATAAATTAGCTTTTCTAATTTCTTCAATGAAGATAGAGTCTGCATTTCTTGCAATTTCGACTTGTTCTTTTGTAACTTCACCAAGAACTCTAATGGCTAAACCTGGACCTGGGAAAGGATGTCTCCAAACTAATTCATGAGAAATACCTAATAATTCACCAAGGTGTCTAACTTCATCTTTAAATAATTCTCTTAATGGTTCAATTAATTTTAATTTCATGTTATCTAAAAGACCACCGACGTTATGATGAGTCTTAATAGTTTGAGAAGGACCTTTAAATGAAATGGATTCGATGACATCTGGGTATAAAGTACCTTGTAAAAGGTATTGAATTTCTTGACCATCTTTTGGTTTAATCTTTTCAGCTTCTCTTTCAAAGACGTGAATAAAAGTATTACCAATAATTTTTCTTTTCTTTTCAGGATCAGTGACACCTTTTAATTTTGATAAAAATTCTTCAGAAGCGTCGACGACTGTTAAATTAATACCTAAACCATCTGTTAAGATTTTCTTAACGTTTTTAGCTTCGTTTAATCTTAAGACACCGTTATCGACAAGGATAGCATGGAATCTATCACCAATGGCTTCTGTCATTAATTTAGAAGCAACAGTGGAATCTACACCACCGGAAACGGCACCAATAACTTCAGCAGTTGGACCAACTAATTCTCTAATTCTTTTAATTTCTGTATCGATAAAATTTTCCATTGTCCAATTTTGATTAACTTGACAAATGTTAACTGCAAAATTTTTCAATAATTGTTTACCATGAGTTGAATGAGTAACTTCTGGATGAAATTGAATACCATAAATTTTTTCAGTTTTATGAGCAATACCACAGTAAGGAGAGTTACCAGAAGTTGCGATGGTGATGAAGTTATCAGGTAACCCATTTAATTTATCACCGTGAGACATCCAAACGGTTGAATGGTCGATACCTTTAAATAATTCGTTATCTTTATCGATGACATTTAATTGAGCAGGACCATATTCTCTCTTTTCACCACGGCCAACTTTTTTACCATTGATCCAAGCTAATTCTTGCATACCGTAACAAATACCTAAGATTGGTACGTTTAATTTAAAGATATCATGATCTACATGTGGAGCATCATCTTGATAAACTGAGTAAGGACCACCTGATAAGATGATACCTTTTGGTTTCCAAGATAATTCTGAAATTTTTTGAGTACATGGTAGCATTTCTGCGTAAATGTTAAATTCTCTTAATCTTCTTGTAATTAAATGAGAATATTGAGAACCAAAATCTAAGACTAAAATGGTATCGAAGATACCTGAAACTTGTTCAACTTTGGACATGATGAGTTATGTTGTTATATAATGGTGTGAGTGGATGCCAATATTATTTAGTATGAAGTACTTAATAAGAAAATAAGAAACGTTCAATGTATTTAAAATAAAAAGCTATTTAATTACTTTAAAGTGAATGATTTTATATCATCGAAAAAATGAAAAAAAAAAAAAAGAAAGAAAACTAAAAAATTTTTTTTTTCAGTTTTGACCGAGGTTCACTCAGCGCCCGTGCACCTCCATGTAGCATATGAGAAGGAAGGAGTCGTTTTGAACGAGGTGAGCAATGAAAAAAAATGACTTCTCTTGTTTTTTTTTTCTTCGTTTTCAATTTCGAGTAAAAGAGAAAAAGCGAAATGCAATGCGACTGGAAAAAAAACAACAAAGCAAGAAAAATGGTTTGGGGTAGCTATATATATAAGGAAACAGCGATTACGCATTGCAGTAAATTTAATTTAATTTAATTTAATTAGATGAGATGTTGAACCCAAGCGAACCACAACTACACGATTGAAAGATACATGAGAGTGGATTATACGGGGTCATTGTACTTATGTATTGATTAATCTACTTCCGGCCATTTGTGCTTGTGTGAACATATGGAGACGATCATGTTCTAGCGTGGTACTCCAGAAGGGTAGTTTTAATATGTATGGTTTTTTTTAAAAAAAGTCAAAAGAAAATAAAAATAAATGTAAAGTAAAAAATGTAATGTTAAACATGGTTAAGGACATTTTTTTGCATTGCTTGCAAACGCGTATTTAAATACTTTCTTTTTCAAACCGCGTGGTGATCGATTTGTGAAGCCCTGAAAGCGCGTTCGTCTTGTTGTCGTTGGCGGTGACAAGACGTTTGTCATTTGTTTTGTTTTGCGTTGCGTTGCGTTGCGTGGATTATTTATTTTTCTTGTATAAAAAGTGAGTGCTGCCTGCAATTAGTTTTTTTGTTTGTTCTTTTTCGTTTCTTGAAAAGTCTAACAAAACATCGGTGCGGTGTGCGGGCGTCACGACCCACGGCAGCAGCCACGTGCGGGCCGTTTTGCGATGCGCGCACAACTCACGTGACTTCACCGAAGATTGAAACATCGTTTTGAACGACGTATCTCCAGCTGTTGAGTAGATTTCTTTTACCCGCACAAGCTTTTCTCTTGTGCGGGTTCGATTCACGTCTTCTACACAAATCTGATACACTTGGTCATGATTCGTTCAACATTTTATTGTACCGCATTGCATTGCATTGTATTATAATATTCTTATACTATACTATACCGCACTATAACACTCTATAAAATACTTGTCTACAACTCATCATGTATCTTGTTATATAACTCTTTACCAACTCGGCCAGGAACTAAGACCTTATATTTAATAAATAAATCTCCAAATGATCCTTTACCATCTGGCATACCGAATCCTTTAACTATTTCAACTTCACCATCACGAATAATTTCTTGTTTGTTTCTCTTTAAAACTAATTTCTTCTGTTGATCGAAAAATTCAATTTCTCTTTCCCAATTACCATTAATAGATTCACTCAATGTAATTATTTCATCTCTAAATAAATTTTTACCAACTCTTCTATATCCCATATTTTCTTTATCATTTTCACTAAATTCAAATATTAAATCTCCTGATTCAAAATCTTTACCCTTTTCTGCCTCCCCTTGTAATACTTTAATATAATTTCTTTCACAACCAACAGGTACTTCAATTTCAAAAGTCTTTAATTTCTTAACAACTTTATTACCATGACATTGTAAACATTTCTTCTTAATTATTTCACCTTCACCATTACATTTAGGACACATATGTTGTATCTGTTGAGTCATTATACCCATTTGAATTAATTGTATTATTACACCTCTACCACCACACTCATCACATTTTTTATAATGTTTACCATTAAGACTACCATTACCAAAACATTTATCACATTTATCATTCAATTCAAAATTAAATTGAATATTCTTACCACTATAATAATCTTTTAAATTTAAACTTTCTTTAACCAACAAATTTGGTCCTTTTCTTTTCGCATTTCCTCCTCCTCCACCTCTTCTACCTCCCATACCACCAAACATTTGTTCAAAGATATTAAATGGATCATCATGAAATCCATTCCCACCATTCCCACCACCATTCTTCAACCCATCAACACCATATTGATCATATATCTTACGTTTTTCAACATCACTTAATACTTCATATGCTTCACCAACTTCAATAAATTTGGAATGACTTTCTTCATCTCCAGAATTCTTATCAGGATGATATTTCTTAGATAATTGTCTATACGCACTCTTTATTTCTTTATCATTAGCATCTCTAGAAATACCAAGAATAGAATAATAATCAATTTCTTTACAAATAACTATTTTAATTAAAATCAATACAATTAAATTATATAAAAATAAATTTATTCTCATATTCTTATATTCTTTTTCTTTCAATTCTCGTACGTTTTTTTTTTTCTTTTTATTTTGTTTATATATATATATATATATATAAATTAATTTTTATCAATTGTTTTTTTTTTTATACGTGTCAAAATTTTTTTGTGTGTCAAGAAAAAATAAAAAAATACATAATGAAACAATGAAAAAAAAGTATTAAAAATATAAAGTTACTAAAATTATTTAATTATTTAATTATTTAATTATTTAATCTTCTTCATCTTCACTTTCTAATGCAGCAAACGCATTAAATCCTTTAGTTTGCTTATCAACTAACAAATCACTATTATCTGCTGGTCTACTACTTGAAATATTCTTATTATTTGGCTTGACTCTAACAGTTTCTTGACTAGCCTTAAAACCATCAGTGGCATCATCGGCATCTTCAATAACAGTAGCATTAGTGGCAGTTTCTAATGTTGACCAACCTTCTTCATCAGTAGTGAATTTTGGCTTGGTATGCTTAACTTTTGGTCTGGCATTATGAAAATGATGAGAAGATCTTCTACGGTATCCAGTACCATTATGATATTCTTCCTCTCTTAATTGTTGAATCTCTTTGACTTTTTCAATCATGCTTTTGAATTCAACTACATCAAAGGACGTGACGTTTAAAGTTTCACTTGGTTTCAGTTCAAATAACTCTTCAATACTGTATCTTTGCATTTTCTTTCTTCTCTGCTTGCCTTGAGTTCTCTTGTTTTATCTTTACTTTCAAATATGAACGGTTTTCTTTACATCCATTTTTTTTTCTTTCTTCTCTTTTATTCACATGAAAAAAAAAAAAATATTTAAAAATTTTCCATCGTTGGACGAAAAAATGGAATTGGAAATCATAGCAAAAATAAAAAAAAAAATAAAGATAATCAATAGTTAATAAAAAATTATTTAATGGAACTTTTTCTTCTATTTCTTTAAAAATTAAGAAATTGTGTTGTAAGAAAAATCTTAACAAGATAAGTTTTTGGGTTTTTTCTGTTTTTAAATTTTAAATATTGATGGATTTACTTGTAATACCATTCAAGAAAACGATTTCTCTTGATTTTAAATCTCAATTAATCAAATTAACTGAAAATTCAAATTTTTTTAATGAAAATTTAAATAATGATATAAATATAATTTCAAATTTAAGAAATAATATAATTAATATCTCAAGTAATTCATTATTTGATTTATTTAATTATTTTTATCAATTGAAAAATATAATCGATAAGAATTTCTTACCAATTAATCAATTTGAATTTCATTGGTATGATGAAAATAATATAAATTTAATTAAAATTAATTCGTTAAAAATTGAATCGGATAATGTTTTATTCAACATTTCATCAATTTATACACTTTTATCATTCAATACAAATAATTTTAATGAAAAATTTAAATTTTATCAAATTTCTGCTTCAATTTTAAATTATTTAATTAATCAAGATCAAAATTATTATTATTTAACTTATTTAAATTTAATTTTAGCACAAGGTATGGAAATTTTTTGGTTTAATTCAAAAAAGAAAAAAAATTTTTCAAATTTAACGTTAGCAAAATTATCATCATCAATAATGAATTATTATAAATTAACTTTATCCTTTGCAATTAAAAATAATGAAAATGAAAATTTTAATGGTAAATTTAATGATAATTGGATTAATCACATTAATGAAAAATTTAATTATTTTAAATCTGTTTGTATTTATAGAATGTCATTGAATTTTCAATCCGAGAAAAAAATTGGTATTATGATTAATTATCTTAATAATTGTAATATTATCTTGGACAAAAATTGTAAAAATTTGAAAACTTATTCAATATTTAAAGAGAAAATTGAAAAAATGTTAATTGAAAATAATAATGATAATGATTTCATTTTTAAACAAATGATACCAAATGATGAACCCATATTAGTTAATCCATTAAATATGATTAATTTTATAAATATTGACAATTTTTTAATTGAAAAATTTAATTTTTATAAAATTAATAATAATTTGTTATTTAAAAATTTATTACCTTTAGAATTAATTGAATTTAATAAAGCTTATAATGAAAGACAAAAAAATTATATTTTGAAAAATTTTATAAATCCAATTGAATTAATGAATAAAAATTTAATTAATTTAATTGATAAAAATTTAACCAATTTAATTGGGGAAAAATTTAAATTTATTGATAATAAAAATTTTAATAAAATTAATGATAATATTAAGAATTTTGGAAAAATTAATTTCGAGTTGAATCAACGTTTACAAAATTTAAATGAAAATTTTTTGAAAATAAATGATAAAAATAACGAATTTAATTTAAAATTAATTAATTTTGAAAATTTTTTACAAAATGGTTTAAAAATTGATAATGAAACAAAAAATTTATTTATTAATATTGATAAAAATTTAATTTCAAATCAAATTTTTTTCCTAATTAAATTAACAAAAGATAAAGATTTATTAATTAATGAAATTAATAAAGTTTTAATTTTTAGAAAAAATTTTTTAATTAAAATTAATGAAAAATCCACTAATAATATTTTTTTTGAAAAAATAATAAATGAGTTTAAATTAAAGAATAATAAAATCAATCAAAATAATTTTGAAGAAATTTTTCAAAAAAGTTTATTTGAAAATTTTAATGATGATTTAATTTTTATTAAAGAAAATAATCTTAAAAATAAATCATTAATTGAAAAATTGATTGATTTCTTTAAAATTGAAAAATTTTCTTTATATTCAAAAGATTTAATTAAATTAATTAACAATTTTAATTATGAAACGAATCTTTATAATCAAGTTAATGATAACATTAATGACGGTATTAAATTTTATAACGATTTAACTAATTCAATCAATTCGTTTTCAGTTGATTTAGAAAATTTTATTAATGCATAGGAAATAAGTCTATTCTAAGCCGTAGTTTTTTTTTTTTATTCTTTCGAATTTTGTAATTTTTTCCATTTTTCATATTCTGCTTTTTTTGATCCTCTATTTAAATTACTCTTATGTCTTCTACTTCTTAAATGAATTTTCCAATTTTTTTCACCAATTGCAATTAATTTTTCATCATTTTGATTACGACATATATTACATATATAATGATTAAAATCATTTAAATTTTCCATTTTTTTATCAATTGTTTCCTCTTTTGTAATTAATTTTTCTAATTCTTTTGGTGATCTTTCATATAAAATTTTTTCATCATTTAAAAAAATTTTCGTTATATTTATTGATCTTTTACAAACTGTTTCATTCCAATTCAATAAATTTGTTGCATTTAAAAGATAAATATCACTTTTTATATCTGGTATTAACATTTTTTGAATCCATTTGATCTGTCTCTTTGCATATTGTCTAGTTCTTAATTTCATTCTTTCAATACATTCTTTTAAAAGTTTTTCATCATTATTATCTTGATTTCCATTTTCTTTTTTAATTAACCATGGTAAAAATTCTTTAAATCCAATAACTTGCCAAATACCACTTTCACATTGATTCAAATTAAAATTTTTATCTTTATAATATTCAAATAATTCATTTATTTCTTCCATACCACCATTATCTAACATTTGATCAACTCTATCATCTAATCTTTTATTTAATGGAATATTTTCACTATAAATCCAAAAAAATAATGTATTAAATCTTAAAGTCTTTTCTTGTTTGGAAAATAAATCACTTGGTTTTTCATTAGTTCTATAAAAAATTTCCAACATTCGTTTCACTCTTCTTGTATCATTTGGATGATATTTATCAGCAATAATTGGATCAATTCTTTGCAATGTTTGATAAATTAAATTTTTATCATTTGAATTTAAAATATTGAACTGTTCTTCATTAATTTTAATATCAGAAATTTTTTTCTCGTTCAATAAATCATCTTCACTAATTAATTTATTAAATAGAAATTGTAAATAATAGTGCGTACCACCAACTATAATAGGTAATTTACCTCTCGATAAAATATCGTCAATAACTTTTAAAGCATCAGTTTCAAATTTATGTAAATGATATTCATTTTCCCAAGGAACAAAATCCATTAAATGATGTTTAATACCTTCACGTTCTACAATGGGATGTTTATTAGTAATTATAGGCAAACCATGATAAATTTGCATAGAATCAGAATTGATAATTTCACCATTATATTGTTTTGCTAATTCAATTGATAGTTGGGACTTGCCGACACCGGTTGTTCCCGCAATGACAATAACTTTTGGTAGCGACATAATAGGTACGACAGAACGTCTAAGCATATATATAAATATTTATTACTTGGTTTTGGAACATTCATTTATAATTTGTCGATCAAATTGAAAATGTTTCCATCGTTTTTTTTTATTTTTCAAAAATTTGTGAAAAATGCATCGGCCGGTGATAAATTTGTAAACGCCGAGTTGCGGTGTTTATGTTTTTAAACCCGGAAAGAAACTCCCTAAGAACGTCAAATAAAACCTGTTTTTATGATTTCTTGCCAAGATTGGTTACTTCTTGCCAAGATTAATGGAATTTAAATGTAGATATAAATATAAATATAAAAGATGAATGGAAGTAAATATACAGACAGATAGGCACATTTTGCATTGTGTTTGTTTCTTGAAAAATTCTTTAATTCATTGCCATTTTGTATACTGAAATCTCAATGTCTTGGAATAAATCTGATGGTTTGAATTCAAAATTAAATTCAATCTCAGAAACTGATTCGAAGAAATCCATACCAAAAGAAGGAAAAAAAATTAAACAAAAAATTTCAACTGATTTTGATTCAAGTAGTGGAACGACTAATTTAGAAGAAACAAAAGTTGACAATGATCAAATTACTACAGAACCCATTGATCCAAAAACATTAGATTGGGATGGTCCTAATGATATGGATAATCCACACAATTGGCCTACTTGGAGAAAATGGCTAACAACCATGACAGCGGCATGTCTTTGTTTAGTTGTCACCATGGGTTCTTCACTTTATGTCGATTCGGTTCCGGAATTAAATGCTAGATACGGTGTAAATCAAACATTGGCCATTTCAGGTCTTACATTCTATTTATTAGGGTTATCAACCGTGATTGGTGCTCCATTAAGTGAAGTATTTGGTAGGAAACCAATTTATTTAGTCTCTTTACCTTTATCATGTCTTTTCACGATGGGTGTTGG
The DNA here is from genome assembly GCA_030571615.1 of Jamesozyma hellenica. Lineage (NCBI taxonomy): Eukaryota > Fungi > Ascomycota > Saccharomycetes > Saccharomycetales > Saccharomycetaceae > Jamesozyma > Jamesozyma hellenica. Next base: position 132,256 of record JAJLYD010000001.1, on the reverse strand, counting down.
ATTAAGTAATGGTCATATGAGAATCATTTTACCTTGTAGATTCTTTGCCGGTGTATTTGCATCTCCAGCGTTATCTATTGCATCAGGAACCATTTTAGATATATTTGATGTTGATCAAGTTTCAACTGCTATAAATTTTTTTTGTGTCGCACCATTTATGGGCCCAGTTTTATCACCAATCATGGCAGGTTTTGCAGTAGAAAACCAAGGTTGGAGATGGACTCAATGGATTCAATTATTTGCTTCAGGTTTAATTTTCCCACTTATCGTTATAATGCCAGAAACACATAAAGGTATAATTTTGAAAAAAAGAGCCATTAAGAGAAGTGTAAATTTGAAAAAACCAACCAAACAAGACAAAAAAATGTTTTTAAAAATTACTTTAACAATTACTGTTTTTCGTCCTTTGAAGATGCTTTTAGTGGAACCAATAGTGTTAGTTTTCAGTATTTATATTGCATTTATTTTTGCAGTTTTATTTGCTTTTTTTGAAGCTTATCCAGTAATTTATCGTGGTGTCTATAAAATGAATATTGGTTTATCTGGTTTACCATTCTTAGGTATAGGTATTGGTTTGTGGATTGGATCAATTTTTTATATGTATTTGGATAGAAAATATTTGTTTCCAGCTGCACCAAAAGGTACTCCAAATTTAGAAAATCCAACAACGTTGCGTGTAGAACCATATAGAGGTCATCGTGACCCAAATACGGGAAAATTAAAACCATTAAAACCTGAAGCATTTTTATTAGCATGTAAAATTGGTTCACTTGCTTTACCTGTGGCGTTATTTTGGCAAGCTTGGACCGCTAGACCTGATGTTCAATGGATGGCTCCAATTGCTGCTGGTGTTCCATTTGGTTTTGGATTAATTTTAATTTTTTTCAGTGTTATCATGTATTTTTCAGCATGTTATCCACCATTATGTGTTGCATCATGTATGGCAGCAAATAATATGTTAAGATATATTATGAGTAGTGTTTTCCCATTATTTACAGTTCAAATGTATACCAATATGAAAATTAAATGGGCAAGTACTTTATTTGCTTTAATTTGTGTTGTTATGGTACCAATTCCATGGATTTTTGAAAGATGGGGTTCAACATTGAGGAAAAAATCAATTTTTGGTTATGCAGCAATGGCAAAACAAGAAATAAAAAATCAAGAAAGAAATGACGAAACTGTTGAAGATGAAGGATCAGATTTGGATTTAACTAAATTATCAACTTTACAACGAAGTGAAACTATTGAATCACATGCATTATCAAAATCTGAAGCAAAAATTTATGGAGTTGAAACATTTTTAAGAAATTCAACTTCTTCAAAAAAACATTGCCCAGATTCCTTATATTCTGAAGTTAATGATGTTGAAATGGATTCCAATTCTGTTGATTTACAAACAACCAATTTATCAAATATGGTATAAATCAAAAATAATTTCCTCGTTTAAAAAAGTTTGGGCTTCCTATTCTAATAGTTAATAAATTATCAGATATAAAAATAAAAAAAAAAAAAAAAAAATTTATAAACATATGCTTTTAGTATTTTAATATTCTTTAATGTTTTTTTTTTTTTTTAATATACATAAAATATGTAAAAATTAATTAATTAATTATATTTATTTAAAAATGTTATCACCTTTATTTATTTGAAGTTTTTTATCATCACCACCACTTATGATACCAATTTTTTCAGCCCATTTAACAGCGAACACTTTATTTTTATCAGTATTATTTTCTCTAGTAATAGTAAACATTGGTGAAGTTGATCTAATATCCCAAACTTTAACAGTACCATCATGTGAAGCTGAACATAACATATATTCATTTTCTGGACAAGTATCTAATGAAACGACGAAATTTTTATGACCTATTAATTGTTGTTGAGTAATCTTTGAGTTATTAGAATCGACACGTGGATCATGTAAAGTAATATGTCTAGCTGAAGATCCACATGCTAATAAATTTAAAGAATTTAATTGAACAATAGATAATAAAGAATATGAAGTAGTTTTTGTATCAATACATCTAGAAGTTACTAAATCCCAAGTTTTAATTGTATGATCTTGAGAAACGGAATAACCTACGGTAAAATCATTTGAATCGAATATTACTTGTTCAACTGGAGCTGAATGTGATTCGAGTAAAGATAATGGTGCACGTCTTCTAATGGATCCATCTTTTAAAGTTAATTTTCTTCTTTTTTTAGCTGCTGTAGATATTTTATTATTAGCTAAATCTTGCATTGGATCTACGATAGTCATTTCTTTATAATTAGTTGACCAAAATCCAATATTATTATCATATGATGCGGATAATATTCTTGAATCTTTTGTTGAAACGTCAATAGAAACAATTGGAGCTTCATGACCTTCTAAGATAGCCAAAGTTTTACCATCTTCAATAATTTCATCATCATCATCATCATCAATTTCATCAATTTCATGAGGAATATTATTTTGATTTTTAAATTCTGTATTTTTTGTTTTCCATAAACGTAATGTACGATCATTACCAGCTGATACTAATCTAGTATTAGATATAAATTTAACAGATCTAATTGGGCCTGAATGACCAGTATATTGTTTTTGAACTTTACCATTTAAATTCCAAGTTCTAACTATACCATCGTAAGAGCCTGTAATAATATTAACGTTTTGTGATGAAATGTCGATGGAACTAATCCAATCTTCGTTGTTAAAACTAGATAAAAACGATGGTGGTAATACTGCTCTAGTATATTCTACGTTTAATGATACTTCAGTGGATAATCCGTTTTTAATTAAATAATCGTTTAAAGAAGTACGTAATAGTTGACCATCGATTAAGAAATCAAATGGGATTGGATTAGAATTATTATCAATTTTTTCGGAAGATAACAAATGGTTGACGATTTCGGAGAGACCATATCTTTTCAATTGTATTGGGACGTACATTGGAGTATCTTGAACGTGTAAGGCTTCATCTTTTTCACGAGTGAAGAATCTAATTTTAACTTGAGTTTTATCGTCTGACATTGTTTGTTGATGAAAGAAGTGAAGTGAAGTGAAGTGAAGTGAAGTGAAGTGAAGTGAAGTGAAGTGAAGTGAAATGAAGTGAAGTGAAAGTCAGTTTTTTATTAAAATATGCTTTTCAACGGATAACTGTTTGTTTTTTATTTCTCTGCAGAATATCGATGTAGTTTATATCACTAACTAACTAAGTAAGTATAAAAATGGCATGCGATGAGCAAACAAATTTTTCAGATGAGAGAAAAAAAAAAAAGAAAAAAATTTTTTTGACCACCTGACACGAAGCCGGGCAACGGAATTTGCATTGAAGTGGACAAAGTGGACAGCGGTGGACAGCGGTGGGCGAGGCGAGGCGAGGCGAGGCGAGGCGAGGCGAATCTTGGTTGCTCGTTGACACCGAGCCGTGGCCGATTCTGTTCCGGAACCGGCTCCGTTTCGAGACGCACAGCGAAATGATTCATTCCGCTTCGGTTTGCGGATCGAGAAAACTTGAGTATAAAAATGAAGAATCCGTGCGAGTGATTTGGCGGTGTTGGCGTGGACGTGGGCGGCATTACTCGTTATTCCACTCGTTACTCGTTACTCGTTACTCATTTCACCCTTTGACAAACAACAATCAATCAATCAATCAATCAATGGCTTCCTCAGTCCCAGGCCCAAGACCCCTGCCAGAATCAAGATACGATCTTTCCACATACTGGGGTAGAATCCGTCATTGTGCGGAAATATCCGACCCTTCCATGTTATTGACGTCTCAAACTGACCTTGCCAATGCACGCAATATAATTAAATCATACCGCAACAACGAATTGAAGAGTGCCACACCAGAATTTTGGCGAGCAAAGAAACAGCTTGACTCCACCGTCCACCCGGACACAGGTGAAACAGTTTTGCTTCCGTTTCGTATGTCATGTTGTGTGCTTTCCAACTTAGTTGTCACCGCTGGTATGCTAACACCAGGTTTAGGTACTGCAGGTACCGTGTTTTGGCAATGGGCTAATCAATCCCTTAACGTGGCTGTTAATTCAGCAAATGCAAATAAATCTCATAAATTATCAACAAAAGAATTGCTTATCAATTATACAGCAGCCGTTGGGGCATCGTGTGGTGTAGCCATGGGTTTGAATAGCGTCGTACCAAAATTGAAAAATATTTCAGCAAATTCTAGATTGATTCTTGGAAGATTAGTCCCATTTGCCGCAGTCGTCAGTGCAGGTATTGTTAACGTCTTCTTAATGAGAGGTAATGAAATCAGACAAGGTATTTCCGTTTTTGATAAAGATGGCGAATCTATCGGAAACTCTAAAAAAGCAGCATTTTTAGCGGTAGGTGAAACTGCTTTAAGTAGAATAATAAATGCTACCCCCATCATGGTCATCCCACCTTTAATTTTAGTTAAATTACAAAAAGGCTTCTTAAAAGGTAAACCTGCTGGTATCCAAACACTAGCTAACATCGGCATCATTGCTGTCACTTCATTTGCTGTCTTACCATTTGCATTGGGTGTATTCCCACAAAGACAAGCTATCAGTATCAAAAAACTTGAACCTGAACTGCATAACAAGAAGGACAAACACGGTAATGAAATCAAAACCGTATATTTTAATAGAGGTATTTAAATCACATTACATCCCATTTAAATCTAAATCATATTTATTAACAACATCATTATACAATTATTTCTTGACTTTAAACAAATAATTTATTCAATTTATTAATTATTTAATCACTTCATGTTTATCATCACTCTACACGACAACTTTATGGCTGCAAAATCGCAGACCATTTTTTTTTTTTTTTTTTTCTTCCTCTTTTAATTTCTAAAGTTGTGCAGGGAAAAACAGTCACAACTGACTGCAACAACAACAACAAAAACAGCAGCAATTTATTTATATAAAGAAAGATACATACATACATACAACCTACATATTTCGCTTATCCATCACAAAACTGAAGGAATCAATCATCAATTATAATTTATAATATAAATTAAAGGAGCAGGTTTTTTTATTTCTACCATTAAGATCGTTATAAAATATTTTTTTGCTAGTCTTCCTTTTTTTTTTTTTTTTTTTTTTTTTTGTTAAAATAAATTAAAAAATTAAATTACTATAACTTAATATTATTATCTATAATTAAACTATTCAACCAATCATGTCTGAAAAGGAAGAAGCCATCTTCCGTTCTGCGGAGATGTCCTTATTGCAATTTTACGTTCCACAAGAAATATCTCGTGATACAGTTTACACTTTAGGTGAATTAGGTGTCGTTCAATTTCGTGATTTAAATACTAAAGTTCGTTCCTTTCAACGTACTTATGTCAATGAAATTAGATCTTTAGATAACGTTCAAAGACAATACCGTTATTTTTATAATTTATTACAAAAACACAATATTAAATTATACGAAAATCAATTTGAAGAAATTAATGATTCAAATGGTCAAAGTTTAAATATTCCAATTAATAGTTCTGTAATTAATGATCATATATCTAATGCAGTCTTATTAGAAGAACGTTTAATTCAAATGGAAGATGCTACAGAACAAATTCAATTAAAAAGAGCAGATTTAGAACAATTTAGAGCTGTTTTACAAGCTGGTGATCAATTTTTTAGCACTAATGATGGCTCCAGAAACTCTATAGCTTCTTTAAGAAGAGAAAGTATTACAATTGATTTCGATACCAATGATGCTGCTTTGCCTACTAGTGCTCACGTCAACTACGTCACCGGTGTTATTCCAAGGGATAAAATAAATACTTTAGAACAAATTTTATGGAGAACTTTAAGAGGTAATTTATTTTTTAAACATATCGAATTAATTGATCCAATTTACGATACAAAGACTAAAACTTTTATTCCAAAAAATGCTTTCATCATTTTTTCTCCAGGTGATTTAATTATTAAAAGAATTAAAAAAATTGCTGAATCTTTAGATGCTAGCTTATATGAAATCGATAATAATTCTCACGTTAGATCTAAACAATTAAACAAAGTTAATGAAGATTTAGATGATCTTTATAAAGTTTTAGAAACAACAACTGCAACTTTGGAAAGTGAATTATACGCTATCTCCAAAGAATTAAATGGTTGGTTTCAAATTATCTCTAAAGAAAAAACTATTTTTGAAACTTTAAACAAATTTAATTACGATTCAAATAGAAAAACTTTAATTGCTGAAGGTTGGGTTCCAAAAGATGAAATTTCTTATTTAAAAAATAGTTTAAATGAAATGATTACAAGATTAGGTGTAGATGTTCCATCTATCATTCAATTATTGGAAACAAATAGAACTCCACCAACTTTCCATAGAACAAACAAATTTACTCAAGGTTTTCAAAGTATCGTCGATTGTTATGGTATTGCTCAATACAGAGAAATAAATGCTGGTCTACCAACAATTGTTACTTTCCCATTCATGTTTGCTGTTATGTTTGGTGATGTTGGTCATGGTTTCATTATGTTTTTAGTAGCATTATCTTTAGTCTTGAATGAAAAAAAATTAGGTAGAATGAAAAGAGATGAAATTTTTGATATGGCTTTCACTGGTAGATATATTGTTTTATTTATGGGTTTATTCTCCATGTATACAGGTTTCCTTTACAATGATATTTTTTCAAAAAGTATGACTTTATTTAAATCTGGTTGGGAATGGCCAAAACATTGGAAAAAAGGTGAAACTATTTTCGCAAAACAAGTTGGTGTTTATTCATTTGGTTTAGATTGGAATTGGCATGGTACAGAAAATTCTTTATTATTTTCAAATTCTTACAAGATGAAATTATCTATCTTAATGGGGTTCATTCATATGGCATATTCTTATATGTTTTCTTTATTCAATCACATATATTTTAAATCAATGATTGATATTATAGGTAATTTTATTCCAGGTTTAATCTTTATGCATGGTATTTTTGGTTATTTATCTTTTACTATTGTTTTTAAATGGAGTAAAGATTGGATTAAGGATGGAAAACCAGCTCCAGGTTTATTAAATATGTTAATTAACATGTTTTTGGCTCCAGGCACTATCGATGATGAATTATATCCTCATCAAGCTAAAGTTCAAGTTGTTTTATTAATCCTTGCTTTAATTTGTGTTCCATGGTTATTATTAGTTAAACCATTACATTTCAAATTTTCTCAAAAGGCTGAAGGAAAAATTGCATTAGGTACAGACGAGGACTTGGAATCATCTGCTGTTAATAACACACACACTCACCCACAGACTGAATTTCAACATAGTTCCGAAGAAGTCGCTGAAATTTACAATTCTGAAAGTTATGTTGAAGACGATGATGACAATGAAGGTCATGGTTCTCACGGTGAAGAATTTAGTGATATTATGATTCATCAAGTTATTCATACTATTGAATTCTGTTTGAATTGTGTTTCACATACAGCTTCATATTTACGTTTATGGGCGTTATCATTAGCTCATGCTCAATTATCTTCAGTCTTATGGACTATGACCATTCAAATTGCTTTTGGATTTAAAGGATTCTTAGGTGTATTAATGACTTTCTTTTTATTTGCATTGTGGTTTGTTTTAACATGCGCTGTCTTAGTTGTTATGGAAGGTACTTCTGCAATGTTACATTCTTTACGTTTACATTGGGTTGAATCGATGTCTAAATTTTTTGTTGGTGATGGTATTCCTTACGAGCCATTTTTATTTGAATATGCTGACATGGAAACTGCCGTTGCTGCTACATCTACAGGTGATAGTAATTAATTGTTTTACCGTTAGTTACTTTTAGATAAAACATTGTATAGTACAAGGCAAAAAAACAACAACAACAACAACAACAACAAAAAAAAAACAAAAACAATAATAATTACATAAAATTTACATAAAGACATAGTTTTATATGATGGATGATACTCATATAATTATAAAATATAAAGTCATTAAATTTTTTACTTTAATCAGTATTACTATTTCATTAAAATTTTACAACTACAGTCCAATCCGCCTGTAATTAAAATTTGTCTATTTAAGTTATTAGAATCTGTATCATTTGAAAAATTATCAGTATCTAAACAATTAATAAAACCAGAATGAAAATTATTCCAAACTTTAACGCATTTTCCAATTTGCCAATCCCAACAACGTAGTGATTTATCATCTGAACAACTAAATAAATAATTTTTTGAACCTGTACCTAATACAAAATCTCTAATCCAAGAAGAATGTCCTATTAAATCACGTTGCCATTTAAATGAAGTTATTGTTGAAGGTACAGGAATATCACCTATAGAGAATCTTGGTATTGGAATTTCCCAAATTTTAATTAAATTATCTCTTGATCCGGATGCACAAAATCTGAAACCTAATTTTTGATAACCTTCTAAAGATTTATCATTTTTTGTCAATGGAATTAATTTAACGCATTCTATAGGGAATTTATGACCTACTCCGATTGAAATACCATTTCCTGAAGGCCAATGAGTTAATCTTAAACTTGTATCTTGTGCACCAGAAAGAACGTAATTTCCCAAGACATCAATGGAACGAATCCAATCTGAATGAGCTCTAATTGATTTTATACATTGTCCTGTAGTCCAATTCCATACTTTTATGGTTCCATCTCTAGAGGCTGATATTATATTTTGTGTACCTGAGATGAATTTAATTTGTGACACGATGTGATCGTGCCCTATTAAAGTTCTAATCAACGATAATTTTTGTTGAATATGATCGTATTTAAAGATTCGAACATTTAAATCTTTTGAACTTGTAGCGATGGTATTTCCTGTTATATCTATTGAAGTAATTGAACGTGTATGTGCTTGTATTGATGTGATCGGTATGTTTGTATTAAATATGTCGTAAGCGGTGATTTTCCCGTTATCGGTTGCCATAAAAAATATAGCAAGTTGAGGATGTAATTTTACAGATGTTACTGGGGAGTCAGTTTTAAAAGATGCAAAAGGAATATCTTTTGGAATCCAGTCAATGATATTATCTGGTTTTGCTGTTTTTGGTTCTGTATGTTCAAATTTTGTTTCTGCTACATTAGGTTTTAAAATTTCTAATTGCGACGCTAAATGATTACAATTTTCCTCCAGAAGCATAACTTTACGTTGTAGTTGTACAATCGAGTTCCATTTCCTTGGCAGCAGTAGCGATTGGGACGGGTCGTCGATGGTGCTTTCATCCAAGTTGTCAAGCGAGAGCAGTTGTTTGAGACCCTGGAGTACATTTATACCAGCCGTGTTGTTGCTGTTGCTGTTGCAGTGCCATTTGATGTAGCGGAATACTTGCTCGTCCAATAGTTGTTTCTGTTCAGTTGACAGAGGCACCTGGCACTTTGGATCCATTCTGGGGTTGTTTGGTTTTGATTTGATTTTTTTGGTTAGGTTGTTGTTGTTGTTGCTGTTAGCGTGTGCTAGTTTCTTCCTTTCACTGTTTATCGCTGTGACTGATTCATTGATTCATTGATTCATTGATTCATTGTTTGCGTGCGTGTTCCTTTCCTTTTTCTTCTTGCATCGAAATTTTCACTGCCCGCTGGTTGTTCCGGTCCAAATCACGGCCCTCGCTGGAAAAACACCGCACAAACCCCGAGAACAAAAACAACTCGGATACACTGAAAAATTTGTCAGTTTGGAAGCGTTGTGTGACATAAGCAAAGCATGTATTTGCGTGTATGTGCATATGTGTATATATATATGTATATATATGTGTATATATATATAAATAAATAAATATATAGATACATAAATAAACACGTACACAAATAAACTAGTACATAAATAAATACCTGCATAATTAAATACGTACATACATACATACATACATACATACATACCTACATACATAAATCAAACATTCATGGCACGTATTTAAAGTTACAGCAACAACAAATACAAATACAAATACAAATACAAAAGCAAAACTAATTAAAACATAACATAACATAACATAACATAATATAACCATGACACTCCTAGGTAGAAACCCGTTCGGTCACAGCACCCACTCGCAGTCTTCGAATTATTCCGGAACCTCAGGGAACACAAATAATCACAGTAATAATAATAACAACAACAACAACAACAACAACAGCAACAACCATAACCATAACCATAACCATAACCATACCATCTCCCCGCCTTTGAGAAGAAGTTCCAAATCGTTTCTGAGCTTTATGAGTAGGAAACCTTCAATGGATTCTATTCGTAGTGATAAGTCCAGTGATTCCATTAATGGGTCACTAGTAAACTCCGCTATCCATTCTAATAATAACTCGCATACAAATTTATCTAGTCTTAATCCTAACCATAATAATAATAATAATAATAATAATAATAACCATCCATATTCCAAAAATAATAATAATAACGACCATAACGATGAAATGCCTGTCTCACCAAAACATAGCCATTCTATGATGGAATTGAAAAGATTTTTCAGATCTTCCAAAAAATTATCAATGATTAACGCTCATTCTTCTAATTCAAATATAAATCATTCCCATAATAAAAATTTACACATCTCACCAAATTCATCACATTCACATTCAACTTCAACTTTAAACATTCGTAACCATCACCCATACTCAACTACTCAACTAAATTTAAACTCTCATTATCAAACACTAGCAAACAATGACGCACATACTCAATCTGCTATCCCACCTTCTTCTGACTCTATCATATCCTTATCAAATACAATGAATATATATCATGACGATACAATATTAGCTCATAAATATGGGAAATTAGGGAAAACTTTAGGTTCAGGTGCAGGTGGTTCCGTCAAAATATTAGTAAGACCATCTGATGGTGCTACATTTGCTGTCAAAGAATTTCGTCCACGTAAACCAAATGAATCAGTTAAACAATACGCTAAAAAATGTACAGCAGAATTTTGTATCGGTTCTTCTTTACATCATCCAAATATTGTCGAATCAATTGATATATTTTCAGATTATAATCAATTTAAATATTTTCAAGTCATGGAATATTTACCAGTAGATTTTTTTGGGGTAGTCATGACAGGTCTAATGTCTCGTGGTGAAATTAATTGTTGTATGAAACAACTTTGTGAAGGTGTAAGATATTTACATTCAATGGGATTGGCTCATAGAGATTTAAAATTAGATAATTGTTGTATGACCGAAGATGGTATACTTAAAATTATTGATTTTGGTTCTGCTGTAGTCTTTAAATATCCATTCGATAACGCTAACATTACTCACATGGCACACGGTGTAGTTGGAAGTGATCCATATTTAGCTCCTGAAGTATTAACATCAACAAAATCATATTCAGCTCCAGCTGTAGACGTTTGGTCAATTGGTATAATATTTTGTTGTATGATGTTAAAAAGATTTCCTTGGAAAGCTCCAAAGATGTCAGATGATAACTTTAGACTATATAATATGAAAGACGATATTCAAAGAGATTATGTCCAATCAGCAAAACATCATGAACAATTATTAAAAGAAAGGAAAAAACATAGAGAAGAATTGGCACAAAGAAAACATAAAGAAAATGATAACATCGACGTTCATTTTGCTGATAAAGAAACTATTAAACAATTGCCTACACCTCCTGAAACAGAGAAAAACAAACAATTTAATGAACATACGAATAATAATAATAATAATGGAAAGAACCATGAAGAAAATTTAAATGAATCAAAACCAAAAACTGTTAAACAACCTGATCAAGATACAAAATCTATAGCGTCTTCTGTTCCATCGCAATATCCAAATACTAGTACCACTCAGGCTAAAGGAAATACTAACAACAATCAAACTGATAATAATGACAATAAGACAAATGCTAATCAAACCGATCATAATAATGACAAGGCAAATGGTAATATTTCACATAAAAAAGTTATACATGGTCCATACAGATTATTACGTCTATTACCACATGCTTCAAGACCAATTTTATCAAGGATACTAGAGATAGATCCAAATAAAAGAGCAACTTTAGAGGATGTATTTAAAGATAGTTGGTTTGCAAGCATCCCAGCATGTACACAAGATAAGAAGAAAAACGTAATAAGGTCTCCAGGTCATCATCATACCATTGTTATGAATCACAAGACGTACAAGATTTAAAAAACAAAACAAAAAAAAAAAAACAAAAAAAATTTATATATGTATACATTCGTTTCGATATTTTTTTTTAATAATTACTCTTTTTTTTATTTTTTTTATTTTTCGTTTTATAAGTGTAATTTAATAGGTAATAAATAATTAATTAAGAAAAGTAAAAACCTCATTTCAATTTATTTACATAAAATTTATATATTAGTATTATTAAAAAAAGCTCAAATGTTCTTTGGTTACTAATCCAACAGATTTATCATTAACGATCGTTCCAGGAAAATTTAAAATGGTCATATTATTAACACCCCATTTATGAGTGAAAGTCTTTTCATTATCAAATTTAACACCATTAATAACGTTAACTTTGTCAAACCTAAATGACCAATAACATAACAGTCTTTGAATTAAAATTTGTCTTCCAAAATTATCATTTACCATTGAATTTAAATTTTCTTCAGGAATATATAATTGTCTCTCCAATATCATATTTACAAGTTCATTATATGAGATAACCACTGGGGGTTTCCCTTCTTTTCCCGCCTCCAATATTTCTCTCAATAACATCCAATCGTCAATTACTAAATACTGATACATATGATTAGCTTGTTCAATTAATTTCCATTTAATTCCGAACGTTTCCCAAATATTTAGTTTCCAATTAGGAATTAAATTTAAACTGGATTTTTTTAACAACTTGTTTAAATTTAAACATGTTAAATCATACGGTGTTGCCATAATCATTTCTTCTCTGGAAGATAACATATTTCTTAAATCATTATCAAATACAAATTTTTTACTTAATTTATTAAATGCTCCAACAGTTAGTGTGTTTCTTAAACCTAAAGAAGGCCAAAAATAAACTAATAATATTGTTAGCTCTTCAAAGATAAGGCTTAAAATTAAAAATCTAGGTAATTTCCAAAATTCTTTTCTTCTAAACAATTCTACAAAAACTTTTCTTGATATGTTTATATCGAGTCCATACTCGAGATCTCTAAGTAAATTTGAATATTTTATAGGTTCGTGTTTCCTGTATTTTTTATGAATCTTATAAGTTTCAGTGATACCATTTTTATAATTACGCATCTGACGTTTCAATATTCTATACCATAAAGTCATCGAACGTCTCCATCGTGGCACCGCATTAATATCTTTTGCAATGATTTGTTTTTCAATCTTAATGAGTGATAAAGTAGGTGGTAAAGTTGCAGTTGAATTTAAACTTTCACTGATATTTTCATCTGTTGCTGAAAATTGTAATGTTTGTGATTGAAGTGACGATTGAAGAGTTTGAAATAATTGGTTTTTCAACGTACTCTTTTCAAACGTTTCCTTCGTCTTTAAGTTAATTATAGAAGGATATTTGAAGTAATGAAAAGACCTTTTTAAGGTCAAAATGTTCATTTTAATTCGTTCAAGTTTATTTCTTGTTTCTGTTAATTTATTATGAATTTAAGACTATTTTTTCAATATCGCTTAGAAATATTTTAAAACGTTCCAGCGAGACAAGATAACAAGATTTTATTAATTCGAAATTTATTTATAAAAATATATATTTAGAAACTTTTTCGAGGTATTAGCTTTGCAAACAAACAAACATTTTGATAATGGTTCAAAAATTAATAAATTCTACGTATATAAAGAAAAAAGGTTTTATATGATACTTAACGGGTTTCACAATGACGTGTAACTTTCTTTGGATTTTGTCCAATACAATCTATTTTTTAGAAGATAATAATTCATCTGCTTCTTTAATAGCAATTTTAGCATTTTCAGTACTTTCTTCACCTTCATATGTCTCTAAGAAACCTTTTAAATCATTTTTAAATTCATCAATTTTAGTATATAAAGTAGGCAATAATCTTTCTGTATCTTCCAAAACTTCAATTTGTTTTTTCAAATCATATGGGTCTATGTTAGAATCTTTCTTTAAACTTTCGACGTGTCCCTTTTGATCTTGTAATTCTTGTTGGTAGTATTTTTCTTCCTTGACCAATCTTTGTAATGCTCTAACCTTGATTTCTAATTGAGTTGGTGCCATTTTTTTTTAAATTTCGATTGCTTAAATCCACGTATATAAAGTACCTACTGATGTATTATCACTGATGATGATGGGTGGCGATTCTCAATACTTTTCGATATGTTTATTATTTATTATTGCGAATTCGCGTATTTATTTATTTATTTTTTTTCATGCACTGCAAAAATAATAATGAAATAAATCATTGAGAGTTCAATATATAAATATAAATGTCTATAGTTATATCATAAAACCACGAGCAAAATTTATATGTCTTCATAAACACTGCTTGCTAAAGATTTTATAGAGCCTGAAAACGAATGTTGCAAAGATATCTTTCCGATCTTGTCCTGCAGTGTTTGTATGCTATCGCAACTGTCATCTTTTTTCGATGCAATGTTGTCGTATTCTCTACCTTCAAAAGTAATTATATAATCATCGTCAACATCTTCATAAGAACATTTATTAGAAAATATTACCGGTTTTATCATTGCCTTTTTAAGCTTCCTCTTTTCAATGGAATTGACTTTGATAGGCAAATTAATTTTTTGATTCAATTTAAGTTCTGATATGCTTGATGTTATACTTTCTTTTGCAGTATGATAACCACTTCCAAAAGTTGAAGAGGTCCATGCTGAGGACTCGCTCTCATTTGAGGAAGCAGGACTAGACATCAATTCACTTAACTGTTTTCTATGATACCTGTATGGTGTAGATCCTACTGATAGAGCATCACTTTCTATGTCAGATACATTTGGTGGTTTTTGAAAATACATAATTGGTGGTTTACCCGTCATATTTTGTTGTTTTTTAAAGTCTTGAGAATAAATTTTTACATTTGTATTTATTGCTGACGTTTGATTTTCAAAATTGGCTGGTTTGTCTAAATATAAAGATTGCATTGAAGGAGGTTTATTTGTTATATTTTCTGAAGCATTTTCATTTATACTAGTATCATCATATCCAGATAATATTTCATCAAATAAACTTGATGCCCCTAAGGTATCGGTTGTCGTTTCATTTTCATAATAATTGTCTTGTGAGCAATGTATCGAGTGTTTTTTTGTTGAAATTAAATCATTTGAATTTTTAATGGACCCATATATAAGTTTATTTTTTATTTCTGAAACAGAATCCAAATCGGTAACCGTAATTTGTGGAGGAATAAATTGTTTTTTCGAAGGTATCTTATTATTAGTTTCATAATTTAAATTTTCTGAAAAATATCTACAAGGTATAATTTTTTTTTTAGAATTTTGCAAAAATTTTTTATTATTCACGGTTTTCTGTTGAACATTCTGAGGCAAGAGTGGACTAGTAACAATTCTTTTTTTGTTAGATGAAGAATCATCTTTAAGAATTGGAATTTTTTTTTTAGAGTCTCTATCGAAATTATGCAAGAAAATTTCTGGAACAGATTCCAATCTTTTTTTCAAATATAAAGTACCACCATATTTGCTGGAGATTCTTTTCTTGTTTTTAAGTGGAAGTAGATTTTCTGAATCTTCCGGTGAAAGGTTTGGAATACTTGGAATGTTTAATAAGTCTTCGGCTGTTAAAGTTAAAGATGCTGGTCTTATAACATCGATTTCGCGATTAATTCTTTGTCCTAAAAATTTTCTAGGCATTTTTTTTAAAAATTAATTTAATGGTTTTAAGTTAGAACTCCATATGAATTAACATTGGTTAAAAAATCTTGAATTTTTTTATTCTTTGGATGATGCAAAACTTGTTTATATAAATACTACTAGATCAATGATTAAGATAGATTAAAAGAAAAAAAAATTACGTAAGATTTGAAATGTTTTACTTCAAACAATCATTCGTTTAATTCATAGAAGACCAAATTTGGAAAATAAGCTTTTATTGATATGATTATAATTGACTTCTACAGTTCTTTATACATTAAATCGAGCATAAAAATCGGTGCACAATTGTACAAAAAACCTCAAAAACTGCGGAAGTTTGCCATTATTTAACCAGCATTATACTGAAATGAGATATTTCTCCACATGTTTATTGCTGTTTGTATACATTGCACTGTTGTCATTCATTGAAAAAGGCTGGTTCATTTTTTTTTATGTCGTTAGAACGAAACGGGAAAACTAATGAAGAGCCAGCGAAAAAAAAAAATCAAGCAGATGGAAGCGCATGGTTGACAGTTAACCCAGTTGATAGAATTGAAACAGAAGTATAGAAGATCTGAATGAGTTTCGAAGCTTAGCCGTGCCAGAATTATAAAGCAGAACGTTTCATGTATGCGAAATTTCACTTTTTTTGTGGCTTACAACATTTATGATAAGCGTTTGTTTCTATCAATATATATATATATATATATATACATTACGTCTTCTACCTGACATAGTCGTTACCTTGTTTTTCTTCCCATTCTTTTAAAGCCCTTTCCCATTCATCATCATTATCAACAGAAACTTCTTTTTCCAACAACTTCTGCTGTTCCAACTGTTGTTTTCTCTTTTCCATCTCTTCTTTATCATAAGTTTCTTTATTATCGATCCATCTATCTTGAATATCATAATATGCACGCATAGCGCCTTCTCTAGTTGCTTCTGCCCAAACTGTATCACCACCAACTTCAGATGCACCAAATATATACCCGTTTGCTTTATCTACAACGCTTTGTAAATTTATCATACTTTCTTTATCATCAATAGCTAATACTTCAAAAGAAACTAAATTGAAATCACCGACTAATTCACTAATAGTTTCAGTCAATTTACTATAACGTTTCCCCATTACACTAGAACTTTCTTTTTCAATGTAAGGTATTAAATAATCTAAATCTTGAACTTCTGTATAATAATCTAATTTAAATGGTAATTCCCCATACGATTTAATCATATCTATCTTTGAAAATACGTTAATTTGTGGCAAATCCATCATTAACATGGATCTTAAAGCTAATAATAGTATGGAAATATATTGAGAAGGTGAAGTCAGATAAAAGCAATCGATTAAATTAACTACACAAAATCTCATATCTAATTCTTTTTCTAATCTCTTAAAGATTCTAAATAATGACGAATGATGTGTAAATAATTCAACTTGACCTGGACAATCAAATACTAGATAAGCTTTTTCTTCTAATACTAAAGATTTAATTTGTAAAATGAATAATTCGATTGATTTATCTAAGGATTCCATTGCATACATTAATCCACCATTAGGACCTAACTGTTGTTCTTGCATAATTTCTTCCAATGTGATAAAGTCACGTATATCAACAGAACAAGAATATGGTAATGCATCGTTAGCTGGATCCATATTTATTATTTGTGAATGTCTACCAATGGCATTGAAAAATTGAGAACAACCATTACAATAGGTGGATTTTCCTGAACCTGGTGGTCCAATAACAATTTGTGCAAATGACATATTAAGATATTTGTTTTGATTAATTCTAGTTATTTAGTTGGATTTCAATTAAATGTCAATTTATTAAATC
The DNA here is from genome assembly GCA_030571615.1 of Jamesozyma hellenica. NCBI lineage: Eukaryota > Fungi > Ascomycota > Saccharomycetes > Saccharomycetales > Saccharomycetaceae > Jamesozyma > Jamesozyma hellenica. The sequence continues at coordinate 114,687 of JAJLYD010000001.1, read as the reverse complement.
TTTCAATTGAAAAAATTGCATCGCCTTTTCGTCTTTGTAAAGATTTTTTTCTTTTTCGGTGTAATTTTTTTTTTCTTTTAATAAGCCGAGAAATGTTTTGTTATTTTACATACATATTTAAATATAAATATTTTCATTTGTATGTATGTATGTATGTATGTATGTATGTATTTATGTATATACATATAATTATTACAATACTATTTGAATTCATCAAAGAGTTAACGCTCAAATAAACCATCATCTTCGTAATCTTCATCATCGTAATATTCTTCACTTTCAGTACCATCTTCCATACTATCATCATCTAAACTACCATCAGTATATAAGCTATCATCAGCGTATTCTAAAGCGTCATCATCATCGTATTCATGTTCTAAAGTTTCATTCTTGAAATTACCCTTTGCGTCAACTATAAAATGACCTTCAACGTAACAATTAGTTAATTTAACTTTTTTACCTATCTTTGCGTATGGACCTAAGATAACGTTTTCTAAAATACATTCATCATCAACTATTGCACCAGGAAGTAAGATGGAACCTGAGATACGACATTTATTACCGATAGAACATAAAGCATTAACGGATGATAATTTAATACTACTTTTTTCCAATAATTTACATGAAGGATCCACAATAGAGTCGGCACCAATTGTGGAAGAAGACATGGATAAATTATGTGTATTAGATTTAATTTTTAAAATGAAACGAGTAGCTTCCATATATGAATTTAAATTATTAGAACGAATGAAAGTACATTGCTCTGGAAGAATGAAAATTGCTATTGTTTCACGATTAGTTGAATGTTTCCATGATCTTCTACTTAAATCTCTAAATAATTTAGATAAAGATGTTTTTGTATTAATTGTATCTTTTATTAATTGATTTGATTTTTTGAAATACGATGGATTAATATCAAAATTGGAATTAGAAAGGTTAATGTTTGAAGAGTTAGAATTATTAATTATTTCAGAAGAGCTTAAAATTGAGTTATTATTTTGATTTATAATATCAGATGTACTACTATTGTGATTAATACTATTACCATTAGAATCAGTGGTATGAATATCTATACCGTTTTCATTGATATCATTTGTATTATTTTTAGATAATAGTTTAGTTAATTCAAAAGAGCAAAAATAAATGAAAGAGTTAACTAATTTTTTAGAAACTGTGGTATCAGGATATTTCCATAAAAGATGAGTTCTAATTTGTAAATATTTACTCTTAGCTACGTCATCCTTAGAGTAAACGTCTAAGAGAACAGGTTGTTTATTAAATTGTTTATTTTCACTATAAACAGTGAAAAATTGTTGTTGTTGTTTATTTAATTGTTTTTTATCAGTAATTGTTTCTAAAGAATTTTTTAAATAGACAGACATTGCCAAATTATCAGGGTCTCTATTTTGATATTGATTTATTAAGATTTGTGGTGGGATATCGGTGATAAAATCACATGGTAAAAGTACAAAATCTCCTGTTATTTTATCCAATAAATCGGATTGTAAAATTTCACCAGTGGAATTAGTCTTTGAACCAATAAAGTTAAGTTTTTTTGGTTTCTTCAAATGATGAGAGTGGTTAGTATTTAATAAACTTTTTGAAATCAGTTCGAAGTGAGTATCTCTTAATTTCATAAATTGCTGTAAACCATTTTTAATTATATTAATTTCATCATTAAATGCAACGATATTAATTTCTTTAAAATCCGCTTGATCACACCAGTCGATGACGTATTCTATCATATGTCTACCGGCAATAGGCAATAAAGCTTTTGGTAAACGGGGATTATTGGTGTTATCATTTGCACTAAAGTCATTTTTATGAAATTCTGTATCGTTTGTATCATTTGATGAAATGATACTTGGATTGGAAAATGGAGAAAGGTTATGACCTCTGCCACAAAAGATGAAAGCTTGTAATTGCATGGTTTTCTTGTACAGTTGTTAAATTAAGCAAGAGAACACCCAGCTGTTCTATTTATATTTCTTTGTATATACTTCAATATAAGTGTGTGTGTTTCCAAATGCCAATTTCACTATGTGTTTGTATTTTTCACAACTAAAAAACACGTTTTGAATCAAAAAAAATGTCGATGAGTTTTTTTTTTTTTTTGTTTGTTTGCAAAGAAAATTGAAAAATTTTGTTTGAGCGAAGCAAAATTTGTATGAGGAAATGCAAAGACACACACAAGACACGGATTTCAGAGGTTTATATGTTGTTTCATTGCTGATTCAGATGTTGATCAAACAACTGCAATGTAACAGACAGTACAGCTTTCAGCTCTTACAAAACAACCCGTAAATCTTGTATTTTCTTTGTTTTGTTTGCTGGCACTGCGAATCTTGCACCGGGTAACGTCTGCCAAACTGGTTTTGCCACCGAAGAAAAACCATAAGAAACCAGACAAGTTAAAGGATATTTTGATTGAGAGTGCAAGTTGGCTTAAGACATACTCACCAAAACAGAGATCGCATAACTGTCATACCACTAAAAAGATATGTCTGAAGAACAAGACCCACTGCTAGCTGCTTTGAACGCCGAAGGCAACCAGGATTCAAATGCAAATGAACAACAACAACAACCAACACCTCAAATAGATCCAGAACAAGAGGCTCGTGATAAAGCCTTAAACCAGTTTAAGAAAAAACTATTGGAACATAGACGTTACGATGATCAATTGAAAAATCGTCGTCAAAACATACGAGACCTAGAGAATCTTTATAACAAGACTGAAAATGATATTAAAGCTTTACAAAGTATCGGTCAATTGATTGGTGAAGTCATGAAAGAACTTTCAGAAGAAAAATATATCGTTAAGGCTTCTTCAGGTCCACGTTATATCGTCGGTGTAAGAAATTCCGTAGACCGTTCTAAATTAAAGAAAGGTGTTAGAGTCACTTTAGATATTACTACATTAACAATCATGAGAATTTTGCCTCGTGAAACAGATCCATTAGTTTATAACATGACAAGCTTTGAACAAGGTGAAATAACTTTTGATGGTATCGGTGGTTTAACAGAACAAATTAGAGAATTAAGAGAAGTCATCGAATTACCATTGAAAAATCCAGAAATCTTTCAAAGAGTTGGTATTAAACCACCAAAAGGTGTCCTATTATATGGTCCACCAGGTACAGGTAAAACACTATTAGCAAAGGCAACTGCAGCAACCATCGGTGCTAATTTTATCTTTTCTCCAGCTTCAGGTATTGTCGATAAATATATTGGTGAATCCGCTAGAATCATTAGAGAAATGTTCGCTTATGCTAAAGAACATGAACCTTGTATCATCTTTATGGATGAAATTGACGCTATCGGAGGTAGAAGATTTAGTGAAGGTACATCTGCTGATCGTGAAATTCAAAGAACGTTAATGGAATTATTAACACAAATGGATGGTTTCGATAACTTAGGTCAAACAAAAATTATTATGGCAACAAATAGACCTGATACTTTAGATCCTGCTTTATTAAGACCTGGTAGATTAGATAGAAAAATTGAAATTCCTTTACCAAATGAAGCTGGTAGATTAGAAATCTTTAAAATTCATAGTGCACATGTTAAAAAAATTGGTGAATTTGATTTCGAAGCCGCTGTAAAAATGAGTGACGGTTTTAATGGTGCAGATATTCGTAATTGTATTACAGAAGCTGGGTTTTTTGCTATTAGAGATGATCGTGATCATATTATTCCAGAAGATTTAATGAAGGCAGTTAGAAAAGTTGCTGAAGTTAAAAAATTGGAAGGCTCTTTGGAATATCAAAAATTATAAGTTTATTAAATTACATATAATTATATATATATATATATATATATTATTGCACATTTCGAAAAGTAAATAAAATTATATACAATTACATTTCGTATTCTTTTCTTATAATTTTTCACGTTTTTTAAACCGTTCTTTAAATTCAACATCATCGATATGTTTCTTCAATTCAGTAAATTTATTCTTATAATTCATTCCACAATAACGACATATTAAATCATGCTTCTTAAGATATTTTTCTTCAATTTTCTTAAAATCATTTTCTAATTCAACAATTGGTAAATCATCCCATTCGATAAAAAATTTAGTGTTGAAAGAATTATAATGTTTCTTATTTTTCAATTTTACAGAATGGAAATCTTTAGTTATTACATGTATATGTAAATTATTCATTGATGGAATCGTATGCACACCTACTTGAATAAAATTTTTAATAAAATTTTTTTTTTCCTTTAAAGATTCATCAACAATAAGATATTTTTCCGTAAAATGATCAAATATATAATCTTTTGAAATTTCAATATACTTTTCTAATTGTAATTTGGTTGCTGTGTCTAAAGCAATTCTTGGATTAATACTTGTTAATTTTAAACATCTTGGAAGAATTAATAAATGTTGTTGTGATTTTGGAAATAAATCTTTGATTATTACAACTTTTTTATCATGATAAATAATTGGACTGTTTGGTTCCGTTATATGGCTTTCGGGATTGATTATATATGGTTTTAAAGCTGATTTCCAAGACATTTATTTATTCATTTATTTATTTTATAAATCATTTCATTTATTAATCAAAATAATTTTTTCATTTTCATAAAAAATTAACTATATTTTAATGGGGCCTTAAAGAAAATAGACAAAATCAACGACAAGATTTCATTAATTTACCTTCATTTTTAAAATAAAAAACATTATTTTTTTTTAAAAGAGTCTATTTTTTTTTTTTGAATCTAATTGGGATCTCCATTATTTATACATTTACACTAATTATACAATTTATTTGTGTTATCCAGAATATCAAATTTAACTATCTGTACAGATTGCAATAAATTCATCTTCATTAATTTCACCATCTCCATCCAAATCGAATTCTTCAATCATAGCTTTTAATTCTTGATCAGTTAAATTTTCACCTAATTCTTTAGAGACGCTTCTTAAATTTTTTAAACTTATCTTTCCTGTTTGATCTTGATCAAACAATTGAAATGCTCTTTTAATTTCATCTAATGGATCTCTATTAAGAACCATTTCACCCGCAACACTATAAAAATCTTCATATACTATTAAATGACGTCCATCTCTATCATATCTATTAATTAAATCTAATAATTCTTTCTTCTCCAATTGAAACCCAAGCGCTCTTAATGCAACTTTAAATTCATGAAAATCTAAACATCCATCTGTATTCATATCGAATAAATTAAAAGCTTCATATATTTCTTGTTTTTGTTCTGCAAGAAGTTCTTCGTTTAGTATCGAATTATCGGAAATACCATTTGTATTTGCTCCTGTCGAACCCTTAAGATATGAAGGTATATTACCTCTATTATTATTATTATTATTATTATTCATATATGTCCTTTTATATAATTAGTCTTGGTGAAATCCTTATTGGAATTGAGATATAAATGGAAGATAAAAATTCTACACTTTCAAGCCCGGTAAGAAAGCTTTGCGACCTTTTTGTTTGGTATTAAATTTGTTAATGTTGTTTTTGTTTTTGTAATATTTCAATTATTTACACGGTGCAGTTGTTATTTTTTTTATTATTTTATTTCCCAATTCGCTATATTAAATCTATGCTGAAAATTAAACACAAGAAAAAGAAAAATAATTGAAGATTCTTTAATTACAATAAAAATTTTTGTAAAGCTTTGATAGTTTTTTAAGTTTAAAGTAAAAAACCAATATTTAATCGGGAAACTGTATTTTTTAATATTGAAACACGTACTGCATTTATAGTTTTGGTGTATCAAACAAATGCCGTCTCGATATTCAAGAATTGACAACGAGAGAGATGGGCCACAATCTGAACCTAATTCGCCGCCTTTATATTCCAGTAATGCATCCTTAGAAAATGATGATAGTTTTGAATTAAATAGAGATTTAGAGCATTTTGAAAATGAGACACAGCAATTTGAAAATTTTGAAATAAATACCGGAGCTAATGATCTTGATTTTGAAGAATATCCCAACGAATCGAATAGGGATAACTCGGGCAAGATGGCCACAATACAAAAATTTACAACACAAATTACTAATAATATAATATATCCTTTTAGAAACCGGTTTATAATTCCTTTGAAAGAGTTTCATTTGAGAATAACTAATAAGTTTGATCAGTGTATAAACAAAGTTGGTAACCCATTAATTGTCAATAGATTCATTTATATTTTTTTTGTAAGTATCACTATTTGGGCAATTTTATTTTTTGGTAACTTACCAGATGGTAGAACTGTTAGATCTATGGGTAACTTTTCTAATCAAGGACTCTTGGAGCAATATTCAGAAAAAATTATAGACATTGCAAAGTTTGAAACAGATTTAGAATACATTTCGAGTCAACCGCGTATTTCTGGTACTAAAGGTGATATTGCTGCAAAAAATTATATAAAAGATATGTTTTTGAAGACTGGATTGGATATAGTATATGATAATGAACTTACTGCTTACTCCAATTATGCTACAAATGAATCCAAATTGTCAATATATAGAAACACAGATGAAGAATTTTTGGAAATTGAATTGAATCGAGATAATTTTAATCCTTTAGGTAAAAATGGTGAAATGAAAAAATTAAATATAATTTATGGACATTATGGAACAGACGAAGAACTTAAACAATTAAAAAAAGTTTCTGTAATAAAAAATGGCGTTAGAAATTTTGTATTGTTATTAAAATATAATGATGAAATTAGCGTTAGTGAACAAATATTAGTAGCACAGAAATATCATGCAAGAGCCATTTTATTTATTTCAGAAAAATATAATGATGATGGAAATATTGTACAAAAGATGCCTGTCGGTTTACCACAATTCGCTACAGGAGACGCACTTTCACCAGGTTGGTCTGGTAGAGGTTTTAATTTAGGAAGACCTGAAAATTCAAGACTTTTACCAAAAATTCCTACTATTCCACTTTCTTATAACCAAGGCTACCTTATTTTAAATAAATTATCAAAATCAGGATTACTTTTTAAAGATAGGACTTATAGTGGAGTAATAAATGATTTAAAAATTGATTTAAAAATTGAAAATACTATCAAAAGAAGACATCCTGTATACAATGTGATTGGTAAAATAGAAGGTAGAGAACAAAAAAATCAAGCTATTGTAATTGGTTCAACAAGAACATCTCAAAGTGGAGGTGCAAGTTATCCCAATTTTGGTACTGCAAGTTTATTAAGTATAGTAGAAATTTTTCAACAGTTGAAGTTCAAATACAAATGGAAGCCCCTAAGATCTATTTATTTTGTATCTTTTGGAGGTAGTGAATTTAATTTTGCTGGTTCAACAGAACAAATTGAATTTTCTTCAATGGAAATCAAAGAAGAAGTTTATTCATATATAGATATTTCACAATTGGGAATTACCGATAAATTAAATGTTCAAGCTGATCCATTATTACAAACTTTATTTAGTGATGATTCCATAATGACTAAAACTTTTAATACTAGCATACATAATGTGAAACAATATGGAGATTGGACTCCATTTATGGCTAATGGTATTCCAGTGGCCGTATTATCTTCACCATTAATTAAAGAAAGAATATTACCTGTTGAATCTTCAAGTGATACATTTTCTCTTTTACAAGAACAATTGAAAAATCAAGAAAATCAAGAAAATGTTAAATATTTATTACATTACGCAATAAAGATAATTTTAAAATTAACAGATGAAGCAATTATTCCATTTGATTTATTATCTTATGTGAATTCAATCGATTCTTCATTAGGATCTATGCTCAAGATATACAAACATAAACTAGAATTTAATTCTATTATTAGAAGTTTATTAAAATGGAAAAAAATTGGTCACGAATGGAATTTATGGCATAATCATTGGAAAAATTCTGTTATTAATGATAAGAAAGGTAAAGAGTATTCAATTACAACTATAAATCGTTGGAATTGGAATGAACGATTATCTAATATTGAAAAAAAATTATTATCCGAATATGGTATTCCTCATAGACCATTTTATAAGAATGTTTTATTTGGACCGCCATTTTTAAATGAAAATTTTTACCGAGTTAAAGATGTTAATTCTTGGAGTTTCCCAGGTGTAAGAGATGCGATAATTAGGAAAGATTGGAGAAGTGCACAAGAACAAATTGATATTGCGGGTCATCTTATAAAGAAAGGTGCAGAAATATTTATGGAAGATTTAAAATTTTTAATTAAATAAATATTATTAGTCTATGAATTATTATTATTTTCTATCTTTTTTTTTTTTTTTTAGGAAATGTTATGAAATAGTTATATAATATTGTTTTATATATATATGCTCTTACGATGAAAATTATTTATATAAATTTTAAGAAATATGTTTTTTCAATAATAAAGCGTCTTCAGTTCCATCTTTTAATATGATAAAATTTTTCAAGATATCACCATCTTGTTCAAAACCATTTTCTTTATACCAATTTATTTCAATTTCATTTGAAGTTGAAACATGAACAAATAAATTACGTTGATGATGTTTCTTGGATTGATTTTCAGCGTATTGTAAGAATTTTTTTTCAATATTTTTATCTTTGTATTGATTTAATACAGATAATGATTCGATGTGTAAACCTTTAATTAAATTATCATTTTGTTTCTTGGTATATAATTTAATCTTTAAAGCACCTACGGGGATTTCACTATAGTAAGCTAATTGAGCAAAGAAAGAATCTTTTTTATTTTGAGTTTTTTTATCTTTTGGAAATAATTCTTGGAAAAAATTATTTTTAAATTTATTGTTTGGGTATACAGTTTCCACTATTTTAATTAGCATACCTAAATTATTTTCGTAAACATTGTCTAAAGTAATTAAATCCCGGCCCATTTTTTTTTTTTAGTTTTTCTTGTAAAATTTGGAAGTTCTATTATTTAAAGACTTTTAATTGATTGTTGAAGAGATTGATTCATTAAAAAGTGAATTTGTTAATCTGTCGATTTATTTTTTTTTTTTGCTTTGCAGCTGGAAAATAATAAAAAAAAAAAATACAGAAAAAAAAAAAATGATAATGAAATAAAAAGACTTTAGTAAAATTATATATTTAATAAATATATAATTTCTTTTAATAAATAATGTACATAATGAATGGGATTATAAATATATACGTAGTATATCAATGAAGTAATTTATTCATGCATGGAAAGGGAAAAAACTTGTGAATTATTTTATTTCATTTCAACATCAGCTGTTGTAGATGTAGATGTAGATGTAGATGTATTACCTGCGGTAGTATTTCCACCAATTACTTGTTCACCTTTATCGTTGACTCTAATTACTTTTAAAGTACTCATTGAACCGAAACTTTGGTTCCATTTTCTTAGGAACTCGACATTTTTTTCATCGGTTAAATCTGGACATAAGAAACCTTTTTTAAATTCTTGTAACTCTAAATCTTTTTTACCTTGTAATATAAGTTGTTTATTAGATGGTGGTCTGTTGGATCTTCTTTTTTCAATGAGTTCGTTAAGTTGATCATCATCTCTATTAATGAATTCTTTAATAAAGATTGTAGTTTCATGGTTTGTGAATGAGGGTCTATCTTTAAAGGTATCCGAATTTATGACGTCTTGAATGAATTTAATTCTTGCCAGTTCGTTTGATTTACGTTCGTTATGAGCTTTCTTCTTTTCAGCAATCTTGTCATCACGAAGAGTGGCTTTTTTCAATTGTTGAAATTTACGACCTTTTGGATGAATCGTTGGTTTTTTACCATTTTTTGATAAATTTTTTTTAATCTTGGCTAAAGATTTTGATACAGGCATATTTATGTTTAAATTTGTTTGATTTAGTGTTTTCAAGATAAAACAAAATAAATTGCGATGAGCTTTAAAATGATTTTTTTTTTCTTTTCTTTTCACTTGTAAAATTTTCCAGAGGAAGCAAAAAGTGAAAAAGTGAAATGACAGAATTGAAAGTTGGCAAGAGAAGCACTTCCTTCCTTCCTTCAGAGACGATGCAATGCAATTCAAAGCAAAGAAAGACAGAGATTTGTATTGTTTGCGTTTCTCTGACTTTGCAACGTTGAATGGAAAACAACGGTTTTCAGCGTTGTTTGTGTTTGTGTTGTTGCTTTGTGACGTTTCACCACACTTTCTTTGCACGTTTGTTTGTTTGTCTTCGGAATTGCACAAAACAGAGCAAAAACGTTGCTGAGCAAATTTGAAGAGCTGTTCGTTGCATTTTTGTGTGTGTGTGTGTGTATATAAGAGAAGTGAGTGAATGGGAAAGCTGTTGTCGTTGCTGTTGTCGTTGCTGTTGTCGTTGCTGTTGTCGAGCAAAGTTGTAGAAGACGAAAGGACTTCAGCATGTCTCTGTACAAACTACTCTCCCCAAACGCATTCAAACAACTCTTGGTTAACGAATCCACTAAAAGAATCATTCCAATAGACGCCACATGGTACTTACCAAACGCGGGTAAAGACGGTAAGAAAGAATACTTGACCCAGGAACGTATTCCAAACGCTGTCTACTTCGACATAGATGGTATTAAAGATACAAAATCTCCTTACCCACATATGTTACCTGACGAATCTACTTTCAATGAAGGTATGAGTGAATTAGGTGTAAACACAAATGATATCTTGGTCGTATACGATAGAATTGGTAATTTTAGTGCACCAAGATGCGCATGGACCATTGCTTTATTCGGTCATCCATCCGTTTATTTGCTAAATAATTTTAACGTTTATAAAGAATTAGGTTACGAATTAGATACATCCATTAAACAAAATTATACTCATTTAAACCGTTCCAACTATAAATCCATTAAAAATTACATCTCAGATGAAGTTGTCTCTTATGAACAAGTATTAAATTTAATTAATACAGGTGATATCTCCAAATACAATTTCTTCGATGCAAGAGCATTACCTAGATTCGAAGGTACAACACCAGAACCAAGATCTGATATTTCTTCAGGTCACATTAAAGGTGCTCAACCATTACCTTTCACTGAATTATTAGATGAAAAGACAAAAATATTCCCAGAATCTTCACAAGATATGTCTAAAAAATTAAACGAAGCTTTGAAAAAATTACACGATAACTTAGATTATAGTAAACCTACCATTGCAATGTGTGGTACTGGTGTAACTGGTGTTATTATTAAAACCGCTTTAGAACATGCTGGTGTTAAAAATATTAAATTATATGATGGTTCATGGACAGAATGGGCAATCAGATCTGATTCATCTTTAATTGAAAAAGGAAGAAATTAAATAAAAATTTTACAAACTTAACATATTTTTCTTTAAAAAAACAAAATAAATAATATTTTATATAAGTTTAATATATTAGTAGCAACAACAATAATGACAATATATATCACTCACTGTAAAGAATTCAAAAACTTCCTTCCACATATTTGATAGTTTTCGCCTTGTTGATGAAAAAACAATATCATAAAGTTATAAATTATTAAACAAAACACCCAGCAAAAAATTATCTATATAAGTATACATATTTGAAACCCCAATTAAATCATTATACTATTACAACTATAATATATTGTTGTTTTTTGTTTAGAGTGTTTCAAATTTGTTTCTTTCTTTCTTTCTTTCTTTCCAATATGTCATTATTACCTGGTATTACAGATACAAATGAAATTCAAAATTATTTTTCAGATGCCAATGAAACACATAAATTATTAATTCCACAAGGTTTCCAATGGAAAATAAACGTATCAAATGAATCAAAATTAACAATTAAAATAATTTCAGGTATTGCAGAAATATTTGGTACTGAATTAGCTAATGATGTCGAATATCATTTTCAAAATTGGTGTTTTTCAATTTTTGCAATTGAAGAAATTAATTTAGAATGGAAATGTTCAGAGATTGATCCAAAAAAAATAATAGAAAATAATGATATAATAAAGAATGAAACTTCAAAAATTATTTATAATTTACATTTCACTTTAGAAAAATTTAGAAATTCAAGTTTTGAAGGACCAAAAATTTTAATTATTGGTAATAAAAATACTGGTAAAACATCCTTATGTAGAACATTATGTTCATACACTTTAAAACAAAAAACTTATCAACCATTATTTATTAATTTAAATCCATCAGAAGGTATATTTTCACCACCAGGTTGTCTTACAGCAACACCAATTTCAGATATCTTAGATCCACAATTATCTATATGGGGACAAAGTATGACTAGTGGTGCAACACAATTACATAGTAAACAACCATTAATTAAAAATTTTGGTTTAGAAAATTTATCAGATAATAGATCATATTATATTTCAAAATTAAAACAATTGGCTCAAGATGTTGATGAAAGATTACAAAATGATGCTATTGTTCAAAGATCTGGTTGTATAATTAATACACCATCAATAATTCAATATAATAACGATGATAATTTTCAAGAATTAGAAACGATAATAAAAAATTTTAAAGTTAATATGATTGTATATTTAACAAAAGATAATGAAAAAGATAAATTTTTTGAAAAAATTCAAAATTTTGTTAAACCATTAATTGGTGATTTTATAGTAAGTTTACCAAGTTTAAGTGGTGTAACGGATGTTGATGACGTTTACGATAGATCCATACAAAGAGTCTCTATAAGAGAATATTTTTATGGTGATTCAAATACTGTATTGAGTCCATTTTCAACAGGTGTAGATTTTTCAGAATTAACAATTTGGAAACCTATAAATTTAATGGAATTACAACAAGAAAATAATAATAATGATAAGACACTTTTAGATTTATTACCTGTAGAAATTAACCCAAGTAATTTACAACATGCATTGATTGCAATAACGTATGCTGATAGAAAAGCTGATCCAAAAGATGTTCAAAACGCTGCTATATTAGGATATGGTTTAATTACAGAAGTTAATGAAAAGAGAAGAAAACTTAGAATTCTTTGTCCAGTTCCAGGTAACTTCCCAAACAATGCAGTTATATTAACAGCATTAAGATATTTAGAATGAGTAATTTTTATAAGATTGTGCATTTAAATTAATTAATTATTTGTAAACTGAAAAAAAAAAAAAGTATATATATTTTTATAATTGTGTCTTTTTTGGTTTGGTTTGGTTTTTTTTTTTCTTATATAAACACAAATTAC
>JAJLYD010000001.1:87271-101506 GCA_030571615.1 Jamesozyma hellenica | reverse complement strand
TATCGATAGAAATATTTATAAAATTAATATCACCAACATTAAATTGTAAAAATTATAATGCATTAGGTACTTCAATTGAACCATTTAATTCTATTTTAGATCCATTATTACCATTTCTTGATGATATAATTAAATTTTTAATTGAAGTTGATTCAAGTAAAGAAATAGCATTAAAATTAATTAAAGGTTTAAATGAAATTAATGATATGGATTATGTTATATTGATGTTAAAAGAGTTACAAAAAAATTGTTTAGTTAAGAATTTTAAAGAATTAAGAAATTTAGAGAAAAATAAAAATAAAAATAAAAATAAAAATGTTATTAGAAGGTTTACTAAAGGTAGTTATTTAGGTAAATTTATTTTAAATTGTATTGATAAGATGGAACTTGGAATGTTTAAAGATAGAGAGATAATAATTTATTGTTTAAAAATTTTTAAAAAAAATTTTTCTTTATGGAATGAAGTATTAGAAAGTTTAATTATTGTAAATAATTTTAATGATGATAACTTGAATTATTTTCAAAAATATTCAAATGAATTAATACATGAAAGTAAACCAGATATGATAATTTCAGAAAATCATTTAACTTCACTTTTAAATTGGGAAATTTATTGTTTAGAAAATTTTAATGAAATGACAAAGGATAAGAAAGAAATGGATATTAAGATTGAGAAATTGATTAGTCAATTTTCTTTAAATAATTCGACGATATTTCCTGGGATTCAAATGATAAGATATTTGAAAGCTATAAAGAGATATTCTTATCAAGATGCATTAGATTCATTACATAAATATTTTGATTATGCATTATCACAAGATTGTGAATTTTATTTTCATACATCTTTATTAAGTCTTGCAATTTTTTATAAAAAATTTCATGAATTTGAAGCATCAATTGAAGCATTTGATGAAGCAATAAAAGTTGCTAGAGAACAAAAAGATACTGAGACTTTAAATGTAATAATAATTAAAATAATTGAATTTATTGAAGAGAATCCTGAATATACAAATAGATTTCAATTAAAGATTGAACAAATAATAAATTTTTTGAAAAGATCATATAATAATTTAAGTTCAAGTATATTGAGTGATGTTTTTCGATTTGAATCAATTTTATTACAACGATTAGATAATAATTATTTTATTTTATTTGAAAGTATTTTCAAATATTATGTTATTGAATTACAAAGGATGAATGAAGGTTATTATATAATTTCAAATAAATTTGGGAAATTTTTAAAATTATTTTGGAATGATTTTGGTTATGATGAGATATCAAAAGTTTATGAAAATTATATATATCCTAGTAAAAATGATGAAAATATTAATAATATTAAAAGAAAAATTATAAATGAAAATGAAAATGAAAGTTGTAATTTAGATATTAAAAATTTTTTAAAAATTGTTAAGTATCCTAATTTAAATTATGAGGAAAAGATGGAAATACGATTAATTGAAATTAAATATTTAATTAAAGTTAAGAATTATAATGAAGGGATGATTAAGATAAGTGAAAGGATTAATGATAGTATAAATAAATATTCAGATAATCGATGGAAATTTTTTTTTGAGATTGAAAAATGTAAATTATTTATTGAATCAGGTAATGGGTATCGTTGTTTAAATAATTTAAAGAAGATGATTAATGATAAAATTTTTTTAAAGAATTCGATTTGTTTAGTTGAATGTTTATTATTAGTTTGTGATATTTTAATTCAAATTGGTAATTTAAAACAAGCTAAAGAAATTTTAAATTTAAAGCTTTCATTATTTTTACAATTTCCGAGATTTAGATCAAAAATATTTAATTTATTAAAACAATTGAATATATAGTTGAAAAAGAAAAAATTTTTTTTTTTTTGTTAACTTTATTTAAAAAATAAAAAGTGCATATAAATTACAGTATAACTAAATATAAATATATATATATATATATATTAAATTGTCCATACATTAGCCATTAAAAAAGAAAGAAAGAAACGGGGGGAGGGGAGGAGAGAATAAAAAAAAGATAAAAAAACTTAATATATTTATTTATTTCTTTTTGTTATTATTTAAGCAAAAGATGTTGTGTTTGACCACATAACAGATTGAGTAGTTGGATTTTCAGTTACAGTGATGTAACTTGTAATTGGATCAGCTGTTACGGTTACATATTGAGTAATTGGGACACAATTATTTTCATCATTACTAGTTTTCTGAGTTGAATCATTTTCTTCAGTTTGTTCGGCTGGATGAGTATTGTCAGTTTCTTCAGTTGAAGGATTTTTTTCAGTAGTTGTTGCAATTGATGGATTTGATGAATTTGAATTATAAGTGAAAGTTTTCAAAATGGTTGAAGTCATTGTTGTTGTTAATGATTCGTGTGAGATGGTTGTAGTGACAGGAATTTCCGTGACAGAAACGTCAGAATCTAAGATTGAAGTAGATGTAGTTTTTTCGTCTTTATTAACTGATGATAGATAATGAGTAATGAAAGCGGTGGAAGTGATGAAGAAAGTGGTAGTTTCATCTGTGTAACTCCAAGTGGTGACTTGAGGTTCGACGGAGTAAGTTGGAGCTAAAGTAGTAGTAGTAGCTTTTGAAGAAGAACCGAGGACAGTTTCGTTAGTGAATGCGGCAGAAGCAACGGAAGCGCATAAAGCGATTAAAGTGGCAGTATTTTTGAATTGCATTGGGGAGGAGGGGCGATAGATAGTTGAGAGTAATGGTAAAAGACGTTTGGTTTAAAAAATAAACAATTAATATAATAAAATAAAATATAATAATAGTAGTATTAAGGAATGGACGAGACCTGATAAGTGGCTCTAGATGTAAATTTGAATGGGTTTAAAAACCAAAATTAATTGTCTATGGGTTGCTAAAAAACACAACAAAAAGAAAAGAATAAGGATAATATAAATTAATTAAAACGCAATTGCAAAACCAGCAGGTGAAGCAAAGAACACTTATAGAATATATCCAAAATTTTTTTCATTCTTATATACTTGTTATAAAAATAGTTTTGATTGTTTTTTTTTTTGTTTCTGTTTGATACAAACACGCGAAATGTTGTTTGTGTGGAATGCACGGGCGAGGCCGCGAGTGCAGACGCGAAATGCGGTGGGTGCAGAAACCGCCGCAGCAAACAAACAAACAAGCAAACAAACACGCCCTTTTTTTTTTCTTTCAAGCGACTAAACAAAAAATGATTTGGCAATTTCTTTGAGTTGCGCCTCTTCAACGCTCAACGCAGCTTTTTTCTTTAGCACATTTAAAACCATCCCCGATACAAATTTACCGTTGTTTAAGATGCTTTCATGCTGTTGTTGTTGTTGCTCACTCGTCAACGTCTTAATACTATTCAACAGCGTCTTGATCTCTTTGCAATGCTTCTTGAATAAGTAATTCTCTCTAATAACCCCCATATCACAGTTTCTTAAATAAATGCCAACTGTTTTACTAATTTCAAACAGTACGTGCATTGATATTCCGCCGTCACTATTTTTATTACCACCCGGTTGATGATCTTGAAAGTTCAATGCAGAATCAATTAACGTGTTGATTACCCTGTCGTCCTCTATAACCTTGGTACCATTAACAACAACAACGAGTAATTTATTCAAAGTTAAACACTTTATTAACATATCAGACTTAATTATTATCTGTAAAAATGGACTTAAACATGGCGCATCATCAACTTCATTCATATAACAAAGTTCTCTTATCTTATACCCTGGTAATATACTAACTAATTTAATCAATAAATTAATTAATAAAGGTAACAAATTTTGGAAAATTTGAATCTCTTGTTGACACTTGCTTAAAAATTTAATTAATTTAATCATTATTAAATCATTTAAAATTAATTGCACATTACTCAAATTAATTAATTTCCTCATTATATCTAAAAAACCTTGATATTGAAATGGATCTTTCAAATTCTTATCAACTTGTTCTATTATTTCTTTATAACTAACATTATTTAATATTTCATTAACATCTTCTCGACACGATATTGAATTAGACAATATAATTAACGAACTAGCTATAACATAACCATTATCATAACCATTATCATTATCTTTTGCTTTTAAAACTTTATAACATAATTCACGTTCATTCTTATTCGAATTAGTCTCATTAGATGATATATACCCAGAAATTGTCACCATCCGTCTCATTATAATTAATTTATTACAAAATTCTTTATCATATAATATTTTTAAACTATCAAACAAGTTTATTTGTATCTTTAAAACCATTTCTAATGATAATGATAAATTAATAGATTTTTCATTCTTAATTATTATAGTCTCAAGTATCTTTGTAAAATTAAATAATAATTCATTCTCTGCATCTTCTTCTTCTTCTTCTTCATTTTCAATCCTTTTAACACCAAGCATATTATTGGATACAGATTTAATAATATCACTGAAAAACAACCAATCATTAACATCAAACCCAGAACTATCAACATCAATAAATTCATTCAATAAATCACTACCAAAAACAATACAATCAATCTCTTCCAAATAAGTATATTGTCTACGTTTTAAAAATTTAATTAAATATCCTCTAATATATTTACAACAACGTCTCTTATAACTTTCATTATCTAACACTAAATTCTTTATCATTATAATACATCTCATTTGTATAGATGATAATAGTTCATCATTCTTTTCCAAATCAATCATATTTAAAATTTTACCAACATAATAATCAATTATTATATTTTTTTTATTAATATCATTATTCGATGATAATGATAAAAAAATTTCTCTATTTGTATCATTATCAACTAAAGCATTAGCAACACATCTCAATAATTCATTAACTAATTTAAAATATGGAATTTTATCAATTTCATTACCATCAAAACAAATACTAAACGTATCTTGTAAAACACGTAATAAATTGGAAAATAATCCAGTGTCACCAATAATATCCCTATTAGTTGAAGATCTTAAACTTACCGCTAATTGATCTAATACAGTTAAATAACTATCAAGATAAACTTCTTGAATAGGTACGTCTTTAATTGATGAGGCGTTAAGAAGAGGTTGTAAACCAAATAATATTTGTTCGTAATCCATACTATATATACTACTTTAATTTATTATAATATATACAAACACACTTTCAACATTTACTTTTTAACCCAAGATAAAAAAAAATAATATATTGCAATCGTTTGCCAATTTGACTTGTTGTCATTGTTTTTTTTCTCACTTTCGGTGAAAAATTACATTTATTTATTTTAAACCACATCACATCGCAACAGAGAAAACAATATACCAACCAAGCAAGCAAACAAAAAAAAAAAAAGAAGATATCATCATAGATAAGATTTATTGGAATTACACACACACATACACATTCATTCCTGTTTTAAAACAGATTCTTCTTCCACTTTGTTTTGTTTTGTTTTGTTTTTTGCCACTCTGTCTGCATTACAATCGTGTTTTTCTTCGTATGCTCACTAATTAACACGTATCGGTCTGTCGGTGTTTGCTGTTTTTCCCAAAGCAATTGAAAAAACAAGATCTCAAGGAAAAATAAAATAAAATAAAATAAAAGAAAATGAAATGAAAAATTTTTTGCATTTTCTTCTTCTTCTTTTTTCATATAGTGTGAACATAAAATTAATTTATTATTCGAATACAAAAAAACTAATAAACTGCGAAATTAGTGCAAATTAAAATCATATATTCTTATGATATAGACACTCGTAATTAAATATTTTAAAAAAAAAAAAAAAATGCTTAATCCAAATAAATTGCCTTATTATGATCCTCAATTAGATAGAAAAGTCGCGGTTGTCACTGGAGGAAATAGTGGTATTGGATATTATACAAGTTTACATTTATATATGCATGGATTCTCCATATATGTATGTGGAAGAAATTCTCACAAGATAAAACAAGCAATAGATTCAATTATTAATGAAGCTAAACGACGTTATAAAGAGGATAAAAAAAAGGATAAAAATACAAGATTAAATCCAAAATTATTTGGTTCAATTCATTATATTCATTTAGATTTAACGGATTTAAAATGTGTAGAAAGAGCAGCGCAAAAAATTTTAAGATTTGAAAATCATATAGATGTTTTAGTTAATAATGCAGGTATTATGGCTGTACCATTTGGTTTAACAAAGGATAATTTTGAAATTCAATTACAAACTAATTATATTTCACATTTTTTATTTACAATGAAATTATTACCATTACTTCGAAATTGTCATGGTAGAATTATAATGTTATCTTCCCTTGGTCATTATTTACAATTTCGCTATTGGAAATTAAATAAACGTTGGGAATATAATCCCGATTTTTTTTTCACTTGGATGAGATACGCAATTTCAAAGACTGCAATGATACAATGTTCAAAAATGTTAGCAATTAAATATCCTGATGTATTATCGATATCACTTCATCCAGGTTTAGTAATGAATACAAACCTTTTCAGTTATTGGACTCGATTACCAATCGTAGGTATATTTTTTTGGGTTTTTTTCCAAGTTATTGGATATTTCTTTGGTGTTACTAATGAACAAGGTTCATTAGCAACTTTAAAATGTGCTTTATCACCAAATATTAATTTAGAGACAGATAATGGTAAATATTACACCACAGGTGGTGTAGAATCTAAAAGTAGTTCTGTCGCAAATAATCTTGATGATGCTGCATCTTCATGGATTTGGACAATTCATGAATTAAAAAATAAAGGTTTTAAAATTTAAGATTAAATGTTGTTTTTTTTTCTCTCTTTTTAATGCTTAGACAATAACAAAAGTAATAAACATTTTATGCATTCATTTATTTATTTATTCATTATTAGCAAGAAGCTGTATAACCATTTCTAAATACTTTATATATATATATATATATATATATATATGAATCTACTTTGACAAATTAATCTGTCAGATAAATAAAATTACCCTAAACAAGGCCAACCACCCTTAACGAATAAAACATACAAATCTTATTTTTTTTATAAATAGTATTTCATTATTTAATATATTAATATCTTTATAATTTATTTCAGTATTAAAACTTTCAATATCTTATTTTCATTTTCAAAACCACAAAATTTGGCCGGCATCGGACAACTTCAAACTAACAAGAGAAAAAAGAAAACAAACGTTCCGTCTCGCTGCTTGTTTGCTTTTTTCACATTGCAAAAAAATTTTTCAATCATCGACAAATTACTCATCGTAGCAACGACAACAAACACTTTGCTTCTTTTGTTTCACAAACTTATAATACATATACATTTTTTTTTTTTTTTTTTAATTATTTAGTTGTTATTTTTTTTTTTTTTAACCTTTAATTTTTATAAAAAAAAAAAAAAAAAAATATTAACAATAGTATCATTTAATTGATAATATTTATTCAATAATAATGTCTACCGAAGCTAAAGGTTTAGTGTTGGAAAACACTGCTCGTAGAGATGCTTTAATAGCTATCGAAAAAAAGTATCAAAAAATTTGGGCTGAAGAACACCAATTTGAATTAGATGCTCCTTCTATCGATGATGAACCAATTACTATGGATTCTGAAGAATTAGAAAAAAAATATCCAAAATTTATGGCTTCTATGGCTTATCCATATATGAATGGTGTCTTACACGCTGGTCATTGTTTCACTTTATCTAAAGTTGAATTTGCAGTTGGTTTTGAAAGAATGAATGGTAAGAAAGCTTTATTCCCATTAGGTTTTCATTGTACCGGTATGCCAATCTTAGCATGTGCTGATAAATTAAAGAGAGAAGCTGAATTATTTGGTAACGATTTTAAAAATGTTCCATCAGATGATAATGATGATGATGAACAAAAGGAACAAGTTAAACAAGAATCTGAAGATATTACTAAATTTAAAGCTAAAAAATCTAAAGCTCAAGCTAAGAAAGGTCGTGGTAAATATCAATTTGAAATTATGTTGCAATTAGGTATTCCAAGAGAACAAGTTATAAAATTTGCTGATGCTAGTTATTGGTTAAACTATTTCCCACCTTTATGTCAAGAAGACTGTACATCAATTGGTGCACGTATCGATTGGAGACGTTCTTATATTACTACTGATGCTAATCCATATTATGATTCTTTTGTTAGATGGCAAATGAATAGATTAAAAGCAGCTGGTAAAATTAAATTTGGTGAACGTTATACTATTTATTCTGAAAAAGATGGACAAGCTTGTATGGATCATGATAGACAATCTGGTGAAGGTGTTGGTCCACAAGAATATGTTGGTATTAAGATTGAAGCTACAGAATTTTCTAAAGAAGCACAAAAAATTATTGATAATGCAGAAAATTTAGATAAATCTAAAAAAATTTATTTTGTTGCTGCTACTTTAAGACCTGAAACTATGTATGGTCAAACATGTTGTTTTGTTTCACCAAAGATTGATTATGGTATCTTTGATAATGGTGATTGTTATTTTATTACAACAAAACGTGCTTTTAAAAATATGTCATATCAAAAGATTACACCAAAGAGAGGTGATTATAATCCTATTTTAACCATTAATGGTAAAACTTTAATTGGTACGAAGATTCATGCTCCATTATCAGCTTATGATGAATTAAGAATTTTACCAATGGAAACTGTTATTGCCACTAAAGGTACAGGTGTTGTTACTTGTGTTCCATCAAATTCACCAGATGATTTTATGACTACAAAAGATTTAATTAATAAATCAGAATATTATGGTATCGATTCATCATGGGTTCATGATGAATTATTACCAATTATTCGTACTGAAAAATATGGTGATTTAATTGCAAAAGCAATTTGTGAAGAGAAAAAAATTCAATCACCAAAGGATACTAATTTATTAATGGAAGCTAAAAAAATTGCTTATAAAGAAGATTATTATTCTGGTATTATGATTTATGGTAAATATAAAGGTGAAAAAGTTGAAAATGCTAAAAATTTAGTTAAGAATGATATGATTAAATCTGGTGATGCATTTGTTTATAATGAACCAGAATCTTTAGTTGTTTCTCGTTCAGGTGATGATTGTATTGTTTCATTAGAAGATCAATGGTATGTTGATTATGGTGAAGAAACATGGAGAGCTCAAACTGAAGAATGTTTAAATAGTATGAAATTATTTGCTCCAGAAGTTAAAAATGCATTTGAAGGTGTTTTAGATTGGTTAAAAAATTGGGCAGTTTGTCGTACTTATGGTTTAGGTACAAAATTACCATGGGATCCAAAATATTTAGTGGAATCACTTTCAGATTCTACAATTTATCAATCATTTTATACTATTGCTCATTTATTATTTAAAGATTATTATGGTAAAGAAATTGGACCATTAAATATTAAACCTGAACAATTAACTGATGAAGTTTTTGATTATATTTTTCAACATAGTGATGAAGTTAATAGTGAAATTCCAATTAAATCATTAAATATTTTAAGAAGAGAATTTGAATATTTTTATCCATTAGATGTTAATATTTCAGGTAAAGATTTAATTCCAAATCATTTAACATTTTTCATTTATACCCATGTTGCATTATTTCCAAAAAAATTTTGGCCAAGAGGAATTAGAGCTAATGGACATTTAATGTTAAATAATGCTAAGATGTCTAAATCTACTGGTAATTTTATGACATTAAAACAAATTGTTGAAAAATTTGGTGCGGATGCATCACGTATTGCATTAGCAGATGCTGGTGATACTGTTGAAGATGCTAATTTTGAAGAATCTAATGCAAATGCAGCAATTTTAAGATTATTTAATATGAAAGAATGGGCTGAAGAAATTATTAAAAATATTGATGATTTAAGAACTGGACCAATTACTGAATTTTTTGATATTGCATTTGAAAATGAAATGAATGAATTAATTGAAAAAAGTTATGAACAATATGAATTAACTAATTATAAGAATGCATTAAAGTATGGATTATTTGATTTACAAACTTCAAGAGATTATTATCGTGAATCTAGTATTAAGATGCATAAAGATTTAGTTTTACGTTATATTGAGAATCAAATTTTAGTTTTAGCACCAATTACTCCAC
The DNA here is from genome assembly GCA_030571615.1 of Jamesozyma hellenica. Taxonomy (NCBI): domain Eukaryota; kingdom Fungi; phylum Ascomycota; class Saccharomycetes; order Saccharomycetales; family Saccharomycetaceae; genus Jamesozyma; species Jamesozyma hellenica. Next base: position 91,475 of record JAJLYD010000001.1, on the reverse strand, counting down.
ATTTTTCTGAATTTATTTATCGTGAAATTTTGAAAAAAGATGGATCAGTTCAAAATGCGAGATTTCCACGTGCTAATAAACCAATTAATAAAAGTATTTCATCATCATTAGAATATGTTAAATCTTTACAAAGAAATATTAGAGAAGCTGAAGGACAAGCATTAAAGAAGAAAAAGGGTAAGATGTCAGATATTGATTTAAGTAAACGTGTTAGATTAAATATTTTAATTTCAGAAAATTTTCCAGAATGGCAAGAAGGATGTATTGAAATTGTTAGAGAATTATTTGAATTACAAAATTTAAATGATAATAAAAAGATTAAAGAAAAGATTAATCCAAAAGAGATGAAGAGAGCAATGCCATTTATTTCATTATTAAAACAACGTTTAAATAATGAATTAGCTGAAGATGTATTTAATAGAGAAATTGATTTTAATGAAATTGAATTAATTAAATCTACTATTGAAAATATTAAGACAGCTAGTCAAATAATTAAACCTAGTGAATTTAATATAATTTTATTTTCACAAGGTTCAAAAATTGGTAAAAATATTTTTAGTGGTGAAGAAGTTGAATTACCAAATAGTTCAAGAGTTGTTGAAAATGCTGTTCCAGGTAATCCAGGTGTTTTATTTCAAAATTATTAAATTTTTAATATTTAAATAATTATATATATATATTTAATTATTTGATGGTAAACCTTTTTTTTCGAATAAAATTTTACCATTTGCTAAATTTTGAAATTTTTTAATTAAAGAATTTTTTTGATGTAAAATTTTCATATCAATATTAGTGAAAGGGATAGTATTAATGAAAAGGTAAGGTAAATCTGTATCTATATTATTATTATTATTATTATTATTATTTTTTAAAGATAATTTATTTTTAATTATGAAATTTTGTAAATCTAAACCATTTAAATGTTTATCTAAATCTACTATAGCGAATTGTGGTGAAATTTCATATTCGTTTAATAATAAATTTTTAAAAAAAATTGAATCATGATTTGATGATTTAATGAATAGAATAACAGGAGAAGTATTAATAATTTCATTAAAATTACTTTCAGCGTTAAAAGAAGAATGTATTATTGAAGATGGAGAAGAAGAAGATGATGATGATGATGATAAAGAAGAAGAAGATAATAATGATGATGAGTATGTGGATTTTGTTATTAGTGATGATGATGATGATGATGATGATGATGATGATGATGAGATTAAATTTTTATTAGTTGGAGATAAAGTTTTTGTTATTTTAATATTTGATAAATCATTTTTAATTGTTTTAATTTGATTATTAACGTTCATTAAGTTTAAATCATTTTCTTTGATTAGTATTTTATTAAATTTATTTAAATTTTTTGATGTTAAGGTATTTGAAATATTGTTATTATTATTTTCTGAATAATCGTTCCAAGTTATGAATAAGAATAATAATAATGCTAAAATAGTTAAAGTGGCTGATAATAATCTTATAGATTTAGTTTTTGAAATTGAATTATTTGTAATTTTAGTCATTTGTATAGTGGATGCAATGCAATGTGATGTGGTGTAATGGTTTAATGAATATTTATGTGTTTTATTTAATTAATTATGATAAATAATATTTAATTATGATAAATAATATTTAATTATGATAATATTTAATTTATATACTTTGTAAACAAGATTAATAAAAGTTATAAACGATAAAGAAAGAAAGGTAATATAATATAATTGTTTTAAGTTTGTAGAGAGATGAAGAATAATATATAAAAGAAAGACATGGAAGCGTTGTTACCTAAGAGGAAAAAAACAAAAGGTTAAAATGAACTCTAAAAATAAGGAAAAAGAATGAAAAAATTCGCGTGTTAAAAGTATGTGGAGAATCGAAATGGGAAATTTTTTAAGATCAAAAAGTTTATCAAATTTTGTTGTTTGGTGAATGGCCATACATAATAATATTTAATAATGTTCATTTATTTCATTTATTTCAAACGAAGCAGCGACGCATTTGCAACGCATTTGCAACGTTTTCGATTCACGAAATTTACGAGGCGCAATTGATGCAAGAAAGAAAAACGAGTTTCTTCTTGTACATATTATCCATCCGTTCGTCCGCGTTGCATTCGTTTGTTCGTTTGTTTTGTCCGCGTTCGGCTTGTCTCGTCTCGGCTCGGCTCGGCTCGGCTCGGCTCGGCTCGTTTCAACTCGCCCAAACAAGAAACTATTCCGAAACGCAGATCGTGCATGCATGCATCCATGCATCCATCGCAGTTTCCCGTTTTGCACCCTCTCAGTGTGGTGTGTGGTGTGTGTTATTTGTTATTTGTTGCTTTCGCGTACCGCAAACCATGTTCGTGTTACAAAGTTCCGTTACCACTTGAGCGCTTAGCTTAGCAACAAGATTTCAACGACTATATGTATATGCGCATACACGGTGCAAGTGGAAAAACACTCTCACAAAAAGTTTGTCTGCAAACGACGAATCAGAACGATCCGTTGTTTTATTTGAAAAAACAATTAACTCATTGTTCTTTTTTATTCATTAAAATACAATTCTTGGAAACTCCGACTTTCCCTTACTTTACTTTACTTTACTTTAACTATTAATACTTTTACACACACACACACCTTCACTGCTTCTTCATTTATAATAAATATCTTATATTTTTTGAAAAGTGCTTGTTCTCACTTCTTTCAATATTTCTTGTTTCTCACCCGCAAACAAAATAATTAAATAAATAAAAGTTGCTCACTTTTGCTCTTGTACTTTTTTTTTCCAAATTACTTACTACTTGCACAAATAATAATAATAATAATAATAATAATACTAATACAATAAACAAACTCATCAAATCATTTTTAATTTTTGAAGACATACATAATAAACACATAAAATCAAATCAAATCAAATCAATTTTTTTTCTTTTTTTCTTCTTTCCTTTTTTTTTTTTTTTTTAAAAAACCAATTTCACTTTTTCAGGGTGTTTGTGTGTGTTGTTGTTGTTTTTTTTCTTAAAAATATTTCCTTAAAATAATCAATATTTTTTAACTTCCTTTCTTACTTTCATCATATCATCATCACTCAAACACATCTTAAATAAATGACTTCAAAAATTAATAATAATTTAAATAATTTTTGTTCCATTAAAATTCCTATAAGAAGAAGATTACAAACAATCCTAATAGCTTGGCACGTAACATCATTCATAATATTCACTCTATTTTTTTTATTCACTTTATCAACTCCAATTGGTTTAATTTTAATTTTACCTTATTTAATTTATTTCTTTAATGATAAATCTCCTTCTAATGGTAACGTAATTAAAAGATACTCAATTAAATTTAGATCTTTACCAATTTGGAACTTATATTGTGAATATTTCCCAATTAAATTAATTAAATCTTTTGATTTAAAACCAACTTTTACCAATAATAATAATAATAATAATAATAATAATAATAATAATACTGAATTAATTCCAACTGGTCCTCGTTATATCTTTGGTTATCATCCTCATGGAGTTGGTGCTTTAGGAGCTTTCGGTGCTTTCGCAACTGAAGGTTGTAATTGGAGTCAAAAATTCCCTGGTATACCAATATCTTTAATGACTTTAGTTACACAATTTAAAATTCCAATTTATAGAGATTATTTATTAGCTTTAGGTATAACTTCCGTTTCAAAAAAAAATGCTTTAAAAGTTTTACAAAAAAATCAATCAATTTGTATCGTAATTGGTGGTGCAAGAGAATCTTTATTAAATTCATTAAATTCAATTGATTTAATCTTAAAAAAAAGAAAAGGTTTCATTAAATTAGCTTTAGAAACTGGTAACGTAGCTTTAGTTCCAGTATTCGCTTTCGGTGAAAATAATTGTTATAACATTTTAAAAATTAATGATAACTCTTTTTTAAAAAAATTACAATTTTGGTTAAAAGAAAATTTCGGTTTCACAATTCCAATCTTTTATGCAAGAGGTATATTTAATTACGATTTCGGTTTATTACCTTTTAGATATCCAATTAATATAATTACTGGTAAACCAATTTATATTAAAGATAAATTTATTAACCCATCTGATAATTTAATTAATCATTATCATAATTTATATATTAAAGAATTAAATTTTTTATTTAATGAAAATAAAAATAAATTTAATGCAAATGATTTAGAATTAAAAATAGTCGGTTAATAGAAAAAAAAAAAAAAAAAAAAAAAA
>JAJLYD010000001.1:0-87171 GCA_030571615.1 Jamesozyma hellenica | reverse complement strand
CAATCTTTCTTTTTTTCTTCGAAGTAATTATATTATACCTTTCAATTATTTCATCATTAAGATATATTATATGTTGAGCTTGATAATATCGAAGTATATTTAATGTCTTTGCAGTATGTAAAATATCAGTAGTAGTCATAGCTGTAATATTACTTATTTCATCAATTGTAATTTCTTTACCATGTTCAACAAGTAACATAATTAATGTATCCGTCCAATAAGCTCTATATGATAATAAACCTAAATCAGATAATGGTTTCTCTGGTGATCCAACTTTACCTTCTTTCTTTGATAATTCATATGAAAATTCAATTAATAATCTACCATACCCCATTCGTTGATATTGTGGTAAAGTTAAAATACATGCAACATTATAACCATCCGCTGATTCTTTCTCTTTTGAAAAATATCCAACTAAATGATGACCAAGTTCATCTCTACGTGTCATACAATAAAATAAAAATGGATCAACATCATAATATAAAGTCTTATGATCTAAAAATAATTTAGATAATAAACATAAATTTCTACACCATGTTCTTTGTTTTCTACCATCAATTTCAAAAAATGAAACATAATCATCACGATAAATTTCATTCCCGGGAGGATGTTTTAAAGTACATTTCTTTCTATACCTTTCATATTGTTTCTTCGATCCAAAATATTGTAACGTAAAATCATCAATATATATTTGATCTTCATCAGTTAATTCAATAGGATATGGTGAAAAATACCATGGTTCAATCTCATATTTACCCATAATAATTTTATTTAAATTTCTAACCCTTGAAATTTCATGAGGATTTTGCGTCATTGATCCAGATGTTCTTAATTTTTTAATTTCATCTTCTTCCGTTATATCTTTATCTTTAATACCTTGAACATTTAAATTATCTAAATCCATAACATCCGTATTATTATTATCTATATCCATACTTTCTTCTTTATTTTCTTTTATATTCATACTTATTTTTTTCTTTTTTTTTTTATTACTATCATTATTATTATTATTATTATTATTATCTTCTTCAACTTCTGGATTTGGAAATATAACTTCTTTATCTAAATTGATTCTTTCCGTAAGAATCCATTCATCCAAACGCTTATTATAATTAACATAATGAACGTAAAATTTTGGTGGTAATCTTCTTGTATTTATCGATAAAATTTCCGCTAACCTTTCTTCTTCTTCATCATCTTTTTTAACCCAACATTGAGCTTTAATCATTAATTCATCAACATTTTTTATCTTTTTAGATATCCCTTTTTTATTCGTATCTTCTTTAGCTCCCATGTTTATTTATTTATTTATATTTATATTTATCTTCTTTAAACGGTCAATGTTGCTGTTGTTTTCGTTGTTATGGGTTTTGGTTCATTTTAAACATACAATCTTCATGATTCACTATTACAATTAAATAATTGATGTTTATTACTGTGCGAATATTCAAAATTAAAAAAATAAAAAATAAAAAATAAATTCGGCGGCCATCGCAAAAAAAAAAAAAAAAAAAAATGAAAAATTTAAAATATTCTAATAAAAAAATTAGTTCAACTCATTCATCTCTTCAATAAAAATAAAAAAATAAGAATACACCATTGAACGTAGAACTATGTCTGAAAATTCTGAACTAAGTAAAAGACCAGCTGAAGATAACAACACAGAAGCAAAAGTTGTTTTAAAAAAAACTAAAATTGCTAATACTGCTACTGAAATTTTCGAAGATAATGGTATTACAGAAAAAGATGTTGGTATAACTTTATTTTTATCATCTGAAATTCCAAGTTTTAAAGGTCAAATTAAACAAAGATATACTGATTTTTTAGTTAATGAAATTGATAAAGAGGGTAACGTCATTCATTTAACCGATAAAGGTTTCAAATTACCAAAGAAACCACAACCTTCAAAAGAGGAAAAAGAAGCTAGACGTGAAGAAGATCTTAAAAAAAGACAAGAATTTACAATTGATTCTGAATTAAAAACTGAATTGGTAGAAATTTTTGGTGAAAAAGATGTTGCTGAAATTGAAAACGTTTATCGTACTGCAACTAAAATGGAATCTGAAAAATCATTCGATGATAAAACAACAAGAACTAAAATTCATCAATTATTACGTGCTGCTTTTAATAACGAATTAGAATCAGTCACTACTGATAAGAATACATTTAAAATTGCTAGAAATAATAAAAATTCAAGAGTTAACAAACAAGTTATGGTGGAACAAACTAAAGATGAAAATGGTATTGAAAATTGGGGTTATGGTCCAACAAAAGAATTTTTACATTTTACTTTACAAAAAGAAAATAAAGATACAATGGATGCAGTTAACATTATCTGTAAATTATTAAGATTACCAACAAAAGTTATGAGATTTGCTGGTACAAAAGATCGTAGAGCTGTTACATGTCAAAGATTATCTTTATCTAAAATTGGTGTAGATAGATTGAATGCATTAAATAAAACGTTAAAAGGTATGACTATTGGTGGTTATAAGTTTGAAGATGTTAGTTTAAATTTAGGTGAATTAAGTGGTAATGAATTTGTTATTGCTATTAGAGATGTCACTAAAGATTCACAAGATGATTTAGAAAGTATTTTAAAGAAAGGTTGTGAATCCTTAGAAAACAATGGTTTCATTAATTACTTTGGTATGCAAAGATTTGGTACGTTTAGTATTTCTACTCATACTGTCGGTAAAGAAATTTTATTAGGTAACTGGAATAAAGCAGCTGAATTAATTTTATCTGATCAAGAAAATGTTTTACCAAAATCCAAAGAAGCTAGAAAACTTTGGGCTGAAACCAAAGACGCTGCAAAAGCTTTAAAATTAATGCCTAGACAATGTATTGCAGAAAATGCTTTGTTACATTCCTTATCAAACCAAAAAAAAGAAGATGATGGTACCTATTCCAATAATTCATACTACATTGCAATTATGAAGATTCCAAGAAATTTAAGAACTATGTATGTTCATGCCTACCAAAGTTATGTATGGAATGCTGTTGCAAGCAAAAGAATTGAACTTCATGGTTTGAATTTAGTTGCTGGTGATTTAGTTATCGATAATTCAAATGATAACAACGTTCCATCTACAAATAATGATAGTGATGAAGATTTTGATGAAGATTTAAGAGACGCAGATTTTATTCGTGCAAAAGCTTTAACTCAGGAAGATATTGATTCTGGTAAATATACTATGACTGATGTTGTTTTACCAACACCAGGTTTCGACATCGTTTATCCATCAAAAGAAGAGTTAAAGAAAATGTACGTTGATATTATGGCTAAAGACGGTATGGATCCATTTGATATGAGAAGGAAAGTTCGTGATTTTTCTATGGCAGGTTCTTATAGAAATTTAATTCAAAAACCAAAATCTATTGAATATAAAATTGTTCATTACACTGACCCAGCTCAACAATTATTAAACACCGATTTGGAAATTTTAAATAACAATATTGGTAAACAAAATGGTCAAAAGTATATGAAAAGTAAGTTGGAAAGATTTGCACCAGATAAAGGTGGCAATAAAACCGCTGTTCTTTTGAAATTTCAATTAGGTACTTCTGCTTATGCTACTATGGCTTTACGTGAATTAATGAAGTTGGAAACATCTCGTCGTGGTGATATGTGTGATGTTAAGGTATAATCATAATATAACTTAACTTTGTATAATAATTTAAATTTTAATATTTACTCATCACAATTTCTTGATTGAAGTTGTGGCCATAATTTTTTTTTTTGTTTTCAAGGCGTTTGTTATTTTATTAAGAAACCAATAGTTGTTTTGACCCGTCACAAAATAAAAACTAAACAATAAAAAAAAATAAATAAATAAATTGAGACATCTAAAATTGGAAGTTTGTTTTAAAAAAAAAATTGAAATAGAAAGAAAAATAAATATCTAAAAATTTTAGCTAGCATTTATATTATTCATAAAAAATTATTTTATATTTTATAAAAATATTTACATGACGTCAAAAACAAAAAATGAAAATGAATCACTCCTACAAAATAGACAACATTTTATTTCAAATACATCTTTAGAAAATTGTAATTTAAAACCAGACAGCCACGAACTATTCGGATTTAGAAGGCTGGCAAAAAGTTATTTATTTGGATTGGAAAAAGAGACTAGTTTAAATAAGAAAACAAAATATGAACGACATTCCAATAAAATATATGCTGTAAATAGTCACAAAAATAATATTGATGGAACAGTTCAAACACTTCAAAGACAAAATACATTGGCTGGTATGAGCTTTGAAAATGTAAGATTTAAGGAAAATCAGTCTAGTAGTTGTTCCGATTTTTTATTTCCAAATAAAAATAATAATACTAGACTAACTACAGTTATCATTTCAAACATCCCAAAACAAACTGGTGTTTCAAGTGTAATGTCCAAAATATCTGGGGGTCCTCTAGGAAACGTATTTCTTTTTTATGAAGATGATTCAAAAGAATCACTAAAAGAAGTAAAAATAGAATTTCTTTGTTCAGAGGATGCAGCATCATTTATGAGATATAGTTCAACAAAGTTATTTAAAATTAATGGAGTTCATTTACAACCAAAATGGGAAACAAAAAATGTTCTTTCAATAGAAAGTTGCATAGATATGGTCAAAAAACGATCATACCATGGTTCAAACACTAGTCGGTTGTTAATTCTCAAAAAGTATACTAAGAAAACTTTGTTTCAATATAATGCCCAAAATCTTAAATTGCTTAATTTCGATGAAAAGGAAATTAGAGATGACTTCAAAGTTTTTGGGCCTATCCAGGACATAACACCAATAATCTCCAGAAAACTTTGCATTTGTGTCATATTTTATAACATAGATAATGCTGTTAATGCCATCCTATCCTATGAAGATATAAACTCATATTTACATAAAAAATACTTTGAAAATTGGGCTATTTGGTATGGAAAAGACATCACAGATCAGCCTTGCATTGAATATTAATGTTTAAATATATAAAAAAAAAATTTATTACGTACCAAACTGATTCTATAAGTAAAAAATTTCACATATTTATAATTACCTTTAATGCTTAGCTTAACACTAATCATATTGTTTTTCCATCAAAAACTACTAATAACCCACCAACTAAATGAAGAGAACCGGTAACAAATATCTCTAACGGTTCATCATAAAGATTTGAGATGGTAGTAATGGCTGTTTCAATATCTGGAGTAACATGAATGACTGAATTAGAATCCATCTTTTTCCATTCTTCTCCTAATTCTTTTTGAACTTTCAATAATTCCACATCTTCTTTACTTGTATTCATTGACACCAAATCAGCGCTGTAAGACCCAGAGCTCCATGTAACGTTAGTAGTAAATACAGCGTGATCAAAGTGAACATCGGGGTAAACTTTTTCGTAAAGGAAATGAACTAATGCGTTTGCGTCTCTGCTTTGCTGATTGAAAAGGAGGATTTTCTTTTTATCAGATTTCAAGACAACATTATGAAACCAACCAGAAGCGGCTTCTATACTATCTTTTGTGTGAGCACCGTCTAAATACCAAGTATTGTTGCCTCGTTTAATTGTTTGGCAGCGACCCTCCCACTCTGTGTTCTGTAAACCCTTAACAATTTTTTCAGGTAAAACTGTATCTTTTTCAAGTATTATGTTATTTGGAATAACATTCAATGAATATAAAGTTTGAGATGCTAGTGCAACTGCCAATGCAGCATTAGTTTTTTGAAAATCACCAGCAATACCTAATGTTATGTTATCTAATTCAGAAAATTGAGGAACTGTTTTTAAAACAGTATTTTTTTCTTGTGCTCTTTCCTGTAAGACTTTAAACCCCTCTCGAGGTTGATTAACAATTGTAAATGCTGGAGCTTCATTTTTGAAGATACCACCTTTATTCCAGGCTATTTCTTCAATTGTGTCACCTAACATGTAAGTATGATCAATACCTAGCAAAGAAACACCACATGCTTTTGGCTTTTCAATAATATTCGTACTATCATACTCACCCCCGATACCTACTTCGTAAATACAACTATTACAGCCCTCTTGTAAAAATGTGTAAAAAGATAAAAGAGTCAAATATTTAAAATAGCCAGGTTTGCTCCCCGGAACCATATGTGGAAATTTTTCTAAAGAAGAAGTGGTGTTATCTAATTTATTCCAAACTTCAAAAAAATATTTAGTAAATTTTTCTTCGGATATTGGCGATCCGTTTATTCTAATTCTTTCTCTGACAGTTCTTAAATGAGGTGAAGTATAAAGACCTACCTTTGATAATTGGTCTCTATATTGGTTCATAATTGAATTTGTGAAAGCTGCAGTAGAACCTTTACCTTTGGTACCAGTAATGTGGATAACGTTTAACTTGTCTAAGTCAGAAACAGAATATCCAATTCTCCTGGTCCATTCTTTCATTTCTAATATACCCATTTCATTTTTTCTAATTCCAGACTCTCTAGTCGCCATAATTGTAGCATAATTTGACTGCAATGAGTTCAATGCATTAATCGCATCAGTATATGTTTTGCTCATTGCTCTTAATGGAAAATTTATTCTCATCTAAAGAAAAAAAAAAAACTGTATCCAAACAAGTTAACCTAAGTTCAAAATACATCTGTATATATTTTTTAATCATAGTGTTTATGGATGCTTAAGTAATTAGATCAGTTTGTTTGTTTGTTTTTTTGATAGAGCAATTTCCATCAACACTATTTTTCTTGACTTGACAATTTTTTGCACGGAAAATTAGTAAACTTCTTGAAGTCAAATGAAACACGTGAAATTGTGACTTCACACAAAAAATGTGAAAAAATATCAATTAATCGATTAAATGTTTATTGAATGGTATGTGATGAGTTATATAAAGGATAAATAAATTTTTACATGCAAATATGCTTCTTGCGCATGTCAGAACCTGTTTTCATAGTATGGAACTATATAAGACACTCTAGTTCTTATTCAGGAACATCGAACATAGCTTGGATCCAACAACGGTACATTTTTAGTTTTCTCTTTCTGTTAACCAGTAATCTTCTATCTAAGGCGATTTTATTTTCCAAGAAATAATTATCTTTGGTGAAAATATGTCTCAATTCCTCTTCAGTGAAAAAATAGACTCTAGTACCATCACCCCTGACGTAGAAATTATCACCTAAAATTCTATTTTTCTTGAATCTCAATTGAGCCATATCACCATAAGAATACTCGCGGAAAAGAATTTTACCGCCTGGCTTCATTAACTTGTGAAGGTTTTCCATTGCCTGGTCCCATTGCTCTGGGGCTAAAGCACTAAAAACAAAAATCATGACTGCAATGTCAACAGAATGTGGTTCGACACCTTCTGGTAGTTTACCTTCTGTGTTTGCAAGATCCCATACGGCAGCCATACCATGTTTTGGATCAAAATTTGGGGATGTCCTGACCAATTCAACTGCCTTTGGAGCAAAATCAGCAGCAATAATTTTCAAGTCTTCATTTTCATTTTCATTCAAAATTGGGAAAAAGGTATTACCGGCACCACAACCAATTTCGAAAATTGTAACTGGACCAGCATCCTTTCTTGTAGAATTGTATAATATTGGAAATTCAATTTGCAACCATCTTCTGTCTTTAAAAAAATTTTCTTTATTGTTTTTGTAAAATATATCCCAATATCTTGCGGGATTACCATTGTATAGGTTTTTATCAAAATCTTTAACTGGGAATTTTTTCTGTTCAGAAATTCTTTCCTGTATTTGTTGAATTTGTTCTTCACCCCATTCAACATTATCCCAAGCATTGTGGTCCCAAACTTCAGAATTTTCAGTTAAGGTACGTTTACCAAATTCGAAGGGATCATCACGCCCTAAACGAGTCTCAGAAGCAGTGTTCGCGCTAGAGCTACTTAAATTGGGTTCTTCATCATTTGGGTTATTATTATTATTATTATCATTATTATCATTTTGGGACTTAACAATTGGGTTTATTTCATGTGCAATAGTGTCTAAAGTTTCTTCTTTGACATCTTGAGTCATTGCTTCTAATCTATCAGTAATGTGGGATTGATCAATGCCTAAGAGAAGATCCGTCGACAGTTTGCAAATCATTGACTTCGTCAACAGCAGTTTCAACCGCAGTATCTTCTTCGTTGGTGCTGTTATTCTTCTTTTTGTTCTTCTTCTTGTTCTTCTTGTTCTTCTTTTTGTTCTTAGAACCTTCAGTGCCCGCAGTTTCTTCAACTGGAGCTTCTTTATCAGATTCAACTTCTTCATTGCCACATTCCTCCTCTTCAGTGTTAGCATGTTCTTTAACATTGACATCTACTTGTTCCTCGTCGTTTATAGCATCTTCAACTTCTACGTTAACTTTTTCACCTTCGTCGGTTTCTTTTAAGTCGGCATTTGAAGCTTCGGTTTCTTCTGGTTTTGAATCATCTGCAACCTTAACCTCGGCATTTGACTCAGGTTTGTTTTCTTGAACGTCTTGTTCAGCTCTTTCTTCAATACTTTCGTTAATTTTTGTGACTGTGGTGGCATCTTCATGAGCACCTTCTTCTTCTAACTTATTTTCAAGCTGAACGTCATTTTTTAATTCTTCTTCAATCTTTTCAACGTTTTCACGCTCTTGAATTTCAGCTTCTTCGAGTGCTGGTTCAGTTAATTCAGATTCCTGTTGAGTTTCAGTATCTGATAAGCTAGATTTTCCTTCTAATTTTTCAGAAACTTGTTCATTAACACCTTCATCGTTTGGAGCGGAACTTGAAACATTGGTTTCTTGAGATGTAGATTCACTTTTATCACTGTTGGCTATTTTTTCAAATTTCTTAATCAAATCAGCAACACCCATCCTGAAAAACCGTGTATAGTGGATTAAACCTGGTTTTTTAATCACAAACTAATTTGTGACTAAAACATATAAACATATCAAAAAGTGCACATTTTTAAACTTTTTAAAAAATTTTTCCAATTTGTTGTGAATATTTGCTTTTTCCAGGAGAATCGCTCTCTGGCTTTTTCCAGCCAACGTCGCCTCTGCAATTGTTTTGCTTTGTTTTTTGTTTTTTTTCGTTTGAGAAAACAACGACAATAAGCGGGCATTGAAAAACTCTCGCAACAGTTACAATGCAATAAATCGATGCGCAAGCCATTTGTGAGTGAAAAGTGTTTATGTTATCAAATTATAAAAATTTCATTTTTACACAATTTTATAAATCTTTTATCAATTCAGGTTCTATTTTAGTCAAATCCTTACCGAATATAATTGCATCTATTGGTTTGTCAATCCCCTTCAAAGTCGCACTACCGGGAACTAAACCAATTCTATCAAATTTTAATTTATCCCAGATTTTCCAACTAGCAACGTTTGAAACAAATACCAAATTGAATACAGAATATGTATAACCTAATAATGGAGCCCATTTCAGATACACTTGGCCTAAACGTAATCCAATTTTTTTGCCTCTATGATCGGAATTTACCACAAAGCCAGCATTGCATATATGAGAACAACGAGGAGCATAATTTGGTTTAATATAGCATGTCCCCAAAAAAATCTTTTTCCATTCTTCAAGATCTGTAAAATTTGGAATTGTCATTTCTGATGTTTCTAATAATATGATACAAAATGAATGGAACCAATATTGTTTAAATTCCTCTTTAGATAATGGATTTATCAAAGGATAAGTAGTTCCTTCTTCAATGACATTGTTCATTTCTTGACGAAGTATTTCAATTAATGGTTCTGGAACTTGAGAATGATGAAATACTGGAAACGCAGTGGCAATGATATTCGAATTTAATAATTTGATTTGTAATGGCTCAATATTTTCAACCAATGGTTTAAAAAACGTAGGCCCGTCATGTAATTGGGACGTTGAACCATTAAACGTAGCTTGAGATTTTGTCATTTTATATTTTGCTCTTGTTTTATAAAATTATGTTTATTTATTTTTATTATTATTTTGCTTTTTATGCAACAGAAATACTAAATTTGTAAGATACGGTTACAATTGTTACATTTGTTTATTTTTATATTGCAAGACTCGTTTGATAAGATATGCGGATAATCTTACCAAATTCCTATGGAAAAAGCTTGTAATTACATTTTTAGCAATAACAACAAAACAAAAATAAATTGTACATACCTAAAGTATTTAGTTTGCCTTAAAAAAATAAAACAGATGTATTAATGTGTTTTTCAAATTGTGATTATTAAAATTTTGATAAAAGTTCTAAAAAATTATCAAAAATATTACACATTAATAATACGTCTTCAAGCAAAAGAAAGCATAATTGTAGCGGTGCTGTGTTAATTTTAGATAAACAAAGAAACTTTTTTTATAGAAATAGGAAGCCATAAGGTTGATATAGAAGTATTCAACCTTGTGGAATCTAGCCACATATCTCTCCTGTGTTAAACATGTTAGACTATTACCATTGATTGCTTATATTACTGGTTTAATTTTTCACATTTCAGTATTAATTAAACGTTGACAAGATTCGATTTTAACAACGTGAATTCAACTAAGAACCCATTGAAAAATTTGAATGTTAAAATCAAAGACATAATCTTGGAACGAGTAAAGTAGAAAAAATGAACTTCTTTAGCCTTTTCAACAAAATAATTAGACACTAGTCTTTGCATGTGACAAAAGTGTACTTTATTATTCTTATAACTACGTTTCCAAATTTACCTCATCACATACATACATGATATATATGGACCTATCTCAACGCACAGATGCAATCTGTTCAATTTTCTAGCAATTCAATTGGAGGTAAATTTTACAAAGACTTCTTAAAATATATATCACCGGCATTGTTTGATATTTATGAGAAGTGCTCAAAATAGCAAAATTAGCAGAAGCTTTTCATGGTTCACCAAAAACCATTTGATAAGTATGCGACATGTTAAATTTTTCCCACGTATTGCACACGTTTTAGCACATTGCGTACACTGCGGGCCGAAATAAATTATACCCGACGTAACGTTACAGACGGTTTACCCCAACTTCTTACCGGGATGTCGGCGGTTAAAATATATATAAAACACATTTCTACAAGAATCGAACTGTATTTGATCTGAACTCCCAAGTAGAAATAAAGAGGACATAGAAACTAAAGTATTACTTCACGATGGTCAAACCTATTCTGAAATCAAACCTTACAACTTTGCTGCGTGATTTGCACTTCAATTGTATTGGTCTAAAATTCAAACATATCACACCAAGGCAATATGTGGTGATATTGCTGCGACATCTAATAAACTTAATTAAATCACCCATATCGCATCCTCGACATAAGAAAAGAGCAAGGTACATTCTTATATCTCTAATTTTATCCTCTTTAACGATATTATCCGGAGTTTCTTATATAAGTGTCAAAATTGTATTAAAATGTTACTCCTTATACAAATATTCATGGAATTCTAACAGAAAAACGTCTTCATTGAGAAGAACAAGATCACAGACTCAACTGGACTCAGGGGCCAGGATTATGTATATTCCAGACGATAAACTTTTGAGTGATTTTAAAGTAAATGATGACCCCTCTATAGAGCATACAAATAAAGAAATGAAAAAAAGAAAAAAAATATTTATTAAACCAAAAGATGATGATATTTTTGAACATGACAAATTTTTATTTAAAAACGTTGAAACAAGTACCGCTAAAACTTCACAAATATTTTATTCCAAATTCTTAAATCAAATGAATGTTCTCTCAAAAATACTAATACCTTCAATATTTGATAAAAATTCTGCACTTCTGATTTTACAAATTTTTTTTCTAATTATGCGAACTTGGTTGTCATTATTTGTGGCTAGATTAGACGGTCAGATTGTTAGAGATATAATTGCCGGCCGCGGCCGTAAATTTTTGACAGATCTTGTCATCTGGTTCTTAATTGCATTACCAGCTTCATATACAAATAGTGCAATTAAATTATTACAAAGAAAATTAAGTTTAAATTTTAGAGTCAATTTAACCAGATATATTCATGATATGTACTTGGATAGAAGATTAGCATTTTATAAATTAATGTTTGATCAAAAATCTGGAAGTTCGGTTATTAAAAATATTGATAATTCCATCACAAATGATATCACTAGATTTTGTGATTCAACCTGCTCAGTATTTACAAATATTGTTAAACCAGTAATTGACCTAATTTTTTTCTCAGTCTATTTAAGAGATAATCTGGGTACTTTGGGTGTCAGTGGTATATTTATAAATTATTTTATAACGGGGTATATCTTGAGAAGTTATACCCCCCCTCTGGGCAAATTAACAAGTGCTAGCTCGGCTGCCGATGGTAACTACTATAACTATCATTTAAATATGATTAACAATAATGAAGAAATTGCATTTTACCAAGGTACTGAAGTTGAAAAAACGAAAGTTCACCAGCTGTACGAAGCTTTAATGGATAGTATGTTAACAGTTAGTAAAAGAAAATTTAATTACAACATGATTGAAGATTATATATTAAAATATACTTGGTCTGGTTTGGGTTATGTTTTTGCATCAATTCCAATTATGTTTAATTCTATGAACTTATCTAAAATATCTGAACAAGGCAACATGAAAGATTTTATTGTTAACAAGAGATTAATGCTTTCCCTAGCCGATGCGGGTTCTAGGCTAATGCACTCTATAAAAGACATTTCTCAATTAACTGGTTATTCAAATAGGATTTTCACTCTTTTATGTGCATTACATAGAGTTCATTCAATAACATTTAACTATGGTGCTACTGTAAAACCACCAACCCCTCTCAAGTTACATCCTAACAATCCTGAAGATAAATTTAACATAGGAAAGGTTGTTTATTTGAAAGAAGATGAAGTTATCCAAGGTACTGTTCAACATAATTTCAATGGAATTCGGCTGGAAAATATTGATGTTATAATTCCGTCAAGTAGAGCAAGAAATGGTCATAAATTAATAAACAAATTAACATTTCAAATTCCAACATTTATTGAACTGGTATCTTCAAGAAGCAATTCCATACAGGATTTTTCAATGTTAACAGATATCACATTACCATTCATGAATGGACCAGGTTCTAGTCTGTTAATATTAGGACCAAACAGTTGTGGTAAAAGTTCTATTCAGCGTATAATTGCTGAGATTTGGCCAATTTATAACAAAAATGGTTTGCTTTCTAAGCCAGATGAAAAAAATATTTTATGTATTCCGCAAAGGCCATATTTTGCTAAAGGTGGGACTTTGAGAGATCAAATTATTTATCCCATGTCATCGGATGATTTTTTCGACAGGGGTTATAAAGATAAAATGTTAGTCAATGTTCTTAAGGAGGTTCATTTAGAATATTTGTTAAAAAGAGACAGGGGTTGGCGCTATCTCGATGTCATTGCTGATTGGAAGGATGTACTAAGTGGAGGTGAAAAACAAAGAATGAATTTCGCACGTATTATGTTTCATAAGCCGAGGTTCATCGTCTTGGATGAAGCAACCAATGCTATAAGTGCAGATATGGAAGACTATCTTTTCAATCTGTTAAAAAGATATCGTTTCAATTTCATTACTATTTCCCAAAGACCTTCTTTAATTAAGTATCATGAAACTTTATTGGAAATTGCGAGTGAAAACGGCACGTGGCAATTACAGACATTGGGTACCGATGAAGCAATAACTTCCATTGATAATGAGATTGAAGAATTAGAAAAGAAGTTGCAAAAAGTTAAGGAATGGGAGAATGAAAGATCCTATTTAATGCAGAAATTAGAGATTGTATGAATAATCAACTCTTTAATATTTATTATATTACCTTTTTCCTAATAATGTACATATATATTAAAAATTCAATAAAAATGATTTCATAATATTTAATGGCTCCATGGCATCCTTCCAGAAATATACATTTTAAAGTGACCTTCATCGGAAGAAGTAATTTCATCCAGCCTCAATTTTTTAGCTGCTTCATAATGTGGAAATCTTGTGAATGGATTACGTGACTGCTTTTTGTCTACTAAAGGTGATTTTGCTGCATAGAAATCATTTTCAAATAAATTCAAAGCATTACGATTTTCCAATTTGTCTAAAGTTTCATAATATTCTTTCAATTGAGTTTCTGTGTAATTCAAAGGAATAGGTTCTATAGAAATGTAGTATATATTTTCAGCCTTAAAATCAACTGCCTTTGCATGATAATCAATAAATCTTTTTTTCTTAAAACCGAATCCAACAATTTTAATTGTTTTTGGATACAAGCCAGATACTTCATAAAATCTACCAATAGAATATAATAGATTGTCAAATGAATCTAATGCAAATTCTTCTGTTGTTATATTATCTTCACTAAATAAATCTTCCATTGTTAAATTTAAATTTTTTAATAATGAACATATAGAAAATAATAGCTCTTTCAATTCGATGTCAAAATTTTTTGGAAGGCTATTTTCTTCATTCTTCATATAATAAGTGATCAATCTCCTCATGAGGAAATAATAACTTTGAGCTTCAGATATTGGACCTGCTTCCTTTTTAGTTTGTGATCCACTAAATACTACAATTGATTTTTCACTATTTTCTAAATGCTCCTTTATAGCACATAGACCATGTTTGATAAAAGCAATGTGATCGTTTCCTTCATGTTGAAATGGTGCAAGATACCATTGTTCAGGATATTGTCCTAAGTTTAATTCATTTTTTGATGTAAATTGAAAGTCAGACTTCCAGATGGAATGACACGGCACTATGATAAGTTCCGTCTTCATTTTGGTTTATTTTATTTTGAGTTTTTCATTTTCTCTTATGGGTTTTTTTTAATTAAAGCAATTCAATTTAAAATTATTAATTTTCAATTATAAAGCGCTCTAACCTACTTATTTAAAATACTTTTTATTTTTTTTGTTTTCGACTTTTTTTCCAAATATAAATCTATCAAGCAACTTTTTATATTAAAAAATTAAATAAACATTATTATTACATAGCAAATACTTATATTTTCACTTCTTTCTCTTCATCCCATAATTTTCTATCAAATCTCCAATGTATTGAAGGTATTGTTGGCTTTAGATCGTCTTTGCTTCGGACTTTTGTACCGCTTGGAACGTTTTTAGTTGAAAGATTTATTGATGAAGCCAAGGTGAGAAAAGATTTATCTGTAGCGTAATCAAATTTATCATCCTTTATTTTTGTGTAATCAACATCTCTAAACCATCTTCTTTCCCAATCAATACCTTTTTCTTCCTCCTGTTTTCTTAATTCTCTTTGTTTATTTTCTAAATCATTTTTTGCTTCAGAAATCTTACTCATATCTCCGGCAGCAATAGCTTGTGCTACTTGCTTCCAAGCCTTCCTACTTTCTAATGGATGTTGGTTTTCTATTGGCTTTACTTCTAAGTGATACGTATTTTGAGCAAGAGCATCATAAAATATTCCTAATTCTTCATCAGTATCACCTTTAGAAATTTTTGATACCCCCGACCATTGACCATTGATAACATATAAAGGATTTTTTTTATTATCAAAATCGAAAACATTTCTAAAAAGTCTTGCTTTAAAAGTATTTTTTTTACCCGTGAAATAACCTCTACCAGAATAATCTATAATACAAAGCAATCCAGATGATGATTGAATATAAGATCTACCCTCTAATTCAACAAATGGTGATGCAACTAATAAACCTTCGATGTGTAATGGTGGTAATGTAATTAGATATGATTCATCTTTTACATCAAGAATAGCGTGACCTAATTGTTTCACACTTAATGTTAAAGTTTTACCAAAAGTGGCTTTCACTTGATTGTAACCTTCTACTTTAGTTTCATTTTTATCATTAAAAATAGTATATGCTGTCATTGGAGGATGGTGAGACACTTGCTCACTTAATAAAATAGTTTCGCCCAATTTTTCGTTTTCTTTATTTGACCATTTACCAACAAATAATTCACCTAAAAAGGGATTCAATGGTTTCTTTTCGGAACCCATTGTTTCATTACGTGAACAATATTGAGATTTTAGAGTAGAAATAAACCATTTTAACACGGTTAATGAACGTGCCACATCTGCGGATTCAATTTGAGGGATTTCTGGAAATTTATTTTTATAATTAGTTTCTGTAATTTGGGATGGTGCTAAAAAAATATCAGGATGCTCAGCCCAATATTGTGGAAATTCAGACAAAGAAGTTGGGGACAAAATAAATGGTGGTGCTGTTAGAGAAGATATATCACCATTGAACGTTGTAACTGATTTTAAAAATGAAGTCCAAGTGGAAGACGATGCGTGCTTTGACATTGAGAATGCTTAAATGCTTATACTGATTTGTTGACTATTGGCAGAGTTTTGTGGTGCCCTTCAAGAAAAATTAAAAACAAAGGGAAGGATTTTAGGATTGACGATTACTGGTAAAGACGGATACTATTTAAATAAATGAGTGTTTTAATATTACCTACTTTGCAGATGAAGTTTACATAGTTGAAGAAAACACGAAAAGCAAAATTCCCAACATAAAATGAAGCCACCTTCTCCTCAACGGTGCACGAAAATATACTGATCTTAAAAAGTCAGATTAATTTGCATTGGTGGACAATATGAATTTACGAAACATGGTTAATATCCTGAACATTTATCATCGCCATCATCATACGAGCAATTACGTCTTTTGTCCGGAACGAGTTATCCTTAGTCATTTTTCAATCCTCACAAGCAGTATCATAGAACACATGGTCAATTGACAACATTACAAAAACCCATCGTTTCTATTCTTGCACTTTGCCGTTTAAAGTTCGATTGGCGACACAATTGTTGCATTTTATACACGCACACACAACACTTGAACGACTTTACAGGAGAAATGCGTCGCCTATACGACTGGCGGGGTCTTCCGTAATTGGTAAAAAAAACACCGCAGCGTTGGCCCATTTTGCACTATATGTCACGTGCTACGCCTCTCAAAGTTGTTCAAAACATGTGCATTGGAAACAACAAAGTTGATTTTGAATACTGATATTAACATCTATTATAAAACTATTTAAATTTAAGTAACTTTATAGCAGATAACCCATTACACGAATATTTGTGGATCCTGTTCTTTATATTTTTACCTCAACTTCCAACACACTCTAAAAAAACAGGATTCTTTGTTAAATAGCCGTAATTCACACTTAAGCAATATTTTTTCCCTATCATTGGTAGGGTTTCCTTGTAAATATTAAGAAGAATTCCCATTCCTTTCATGTTGTTTTTTTTTATTTTGTCTAAATATTTTATGTTTTGTAGGTTTCTTACCGTATATCTAAAGGAAAAAAATCAAGAAATAATTAGTTTTAAAAAAAATATTTTTAAATGGGTAACTATTTTACAACTTCTAAAATAAATAAAATCATGTAAATGTAAAATAGAAAGTTGCGTTTTGAACTTCATACACACAAGTAAAATTTATTTAGCAATCTTAATAATCTTGAATCAAAAATTAACTTTTTAAATATAACATAAAATATACAATGTAGAATTACAAAAAAAAAAACAACTCAACATTTTTAAGTAAAAAACTGCTTTTTTTATAAAATGGTACATAAAGTTTATTTTTGTTAAATTTATCAAATATTGTTTTCATGGTTGTAAAAGTTAAATATTTTTGAAGGTTTCTCTTCAAAATAGACTTTACAATAAAGAAAGTCAACACTTTTTAAGATCTTTTCAACTACCATGTAGGTTAAACTTTAAAGCAAGTTTACGCCACAAACAAACGAGCAATAGTAACAATAATGATAAACGAACTCTATCTACTGCTATATAATAAATATTCAAATTCATAGCCCTTTTCGCTATCAATAAATCTATATTGTAAATCAATAGTTTTAGGTTTCGGCAATTCAACTGGTTTAGGAAGAAATTTAGAAATATCACATGTATTTTCTTTGAACAAACGGTGTAATTTTTCGGAGTCTAAAAAAGTATCCATTTCTGGTTGTTCATTTCCTGAATTTCCAATAGTTTTCAATTGCGTTATTAAAAAATGATCTGAAATACTGAAGCTTTGATTGTATATTTCACCACCACCAATAATATATATTCTTTCTAATTCTTCCCCCAATTTTGCTTTTAAAGAATTTATGCTCTGAGATAATGAGTTAATTGTGTAATAAAAATTTCCATCCTTTTCAACTTTAATCAACTCAGGTTTAAAGCTTCTGGACACTACAACATTGATTCTATTTGGTAATGGCCTAAATTTAGGTGGTATAGATTCCCAAGTTTTTCTACCCATTATTACTGCATTTTTTTTATTACTATTAAATGTAGAAGATGTCACTTGTCTGAAATATTTCATTTCTTTAGATAGACGCCAAGGAAGAGTGCCTTGAAACCCAATTCCTAGGTTAGGAAACAATGCCGCAACAATGCAAATGACTTCAATCTTTGAATTAGTCATTAATTTTTTTTCTTTAATTAAATTATGTTTAAACTTAGTATATTTTTATTCAAATTTAACTCTTCAATGTCTTTTAAACATCCCATATTTTTAACATTGTAGGGTCAAAGCAAACTGCAAACAAATTTTTTTTTCAGAATATATTTGGGCCGCCGTGTGAAAAAAAAAATACACGAAAAGAGATGAGCTGTAAATACAATAAAAATAAAATCTGTTAAAATTAACAGATCTTCGATTTACATCAATAGTACTCTATACTCAAAGATATTAAAAAATAACCGAACAGATGTCTTTGAGAACTATTGTTCACTATATTGATCCGGACGATAATTCTTTATCAAACATTCCAATAGAAATTACTGCGACGATTCCAATTGATTTAGATTCAACAAAAATTCCGATTTCGTTGACTATTTGTTACCAAAAAAAAATTACCGAAACTACCGATTCTGACGGAAAGAAAGTGAAATATACTCAACCTTCTACTTTTATGTACTATCATTACGCTATTCCAAATAGACTTCGTTCCAGAAAGACAGGAGAAGATGTTGTCGGTATTCCATTAATTGATACAAGTAATGACTGGATTAGAGACGTTTCAAGAAAATTAGCAACTTCTGTGGCGAAGAAATATCAAAAACCATGTTACGTTGCATGGGCTACAACTAAACCTTTAGATTCTACAACCATTTCTATGGATCAAATGTATGTTCTACGAAACTGTTTGGATTTTGTAAATAATATAATGACAAAACAAACATAAATATTTAATTTTTTATATTTTTTTAATTTTATTCTAATTATATAAAATATATCCTCGTATCCCGCTACCTTTAAATACCTAAAATACCGACCAAACCTTTGGTCTAATATATTAGGGAAGAAAGGTTAACTTGTCAGACTGCCATTCGTACCCACCCAGGTATCCATCCCTTCAAAGAAGTTCATGGTATGGGTCAAGATCATCGCGCCAATTAATATGTCTGAAGCTCCGAAAAGAATCTGACTGCAAAAGGCAAAGCAAATTTATGAAAAGTAGATGGCCGAACCGCTAAGGATTGCGGACCAAGCTAAATTAAATTAATTTTTTCTCACTCTTGGGTACGAAGGTTATGCGGCTCATCAACCAAGTTGGATTCAGTGGCTCTTTTGAAGAGTCAAAGAGTGACGATTCCTATAGAAATGATCCTACTGTAGAATGTGTTAGTTAAATTTCTGTTAATTTTAAAAAAAAAATGACTGATATTTGTGTTAAGCATTGGTTTGATAGTGGATAATGAATAGAGAATAGTGTATAATAAAAAAATTATAGTATTTAAATTATAATGCAAATGCTTAAACTGTAAAAGTTATGGGTATAAAACATACTGAAGTACGTCGACATTTTTTTTTGGAAAAAACAAAAGTTAAAGGTAAATCAAAATTTTGAAAGTTGAAAAAATAAGTGCTCCTTTTATACATTTTTTTAGACATCCGAGCTTCACGCCCTGCAAAAAATATTTTCCAAAAAGTAATTCCAAAAAGCGCAGGGTAATCTAAATTATATTTTTTAGGTTTTGCGCTAGTACTTCGTCGGAGTTACATCTCCATTGTAACATGATGAAAAATAAAATTAGGTTTCGCACTGAGTTTATTACAAACAACACGGTCATATAAATAAATGCCATTGAAATGCGCATGTACGAACGTAATTTAAGGCTTAGTAGTTAACTAAATAACTATGTTAAAGTTAACTATGACCACTTTGTTCAAGGTACAGTTCAACTTTGGGGTACCTTTTAGTGCTTTTAAATTATATAACTACCATATTATTCTTCATCTGCTAGATTATCATATTTTTTTTTTTGTAGTTATATCAAAGAATATGTATATCTTATTTTTTAAATAATCTTTTTTCGAATGATAAACGCCAACGTTTCTTATTTAAAATTGGATAACGTTTAGTTCAGTAACAAATGGTGTCAGTTTTGTAGTTTTGATTTTATTCAAAATTTAATGAAAAAAATGAATTTATTTTACTTTTACAAAAAATATTAAACAAGTAAATTTTTTGTGATTTCATCAATTGAACTCGAAGGTTTTTTCTTTTAAAATACAAAAAGTCAGAAACTTGAAGTGTATAGTTGGGAAACTACTCGATGTTTTTACAATTTTTTGTGCAAAATCCATTTGATCAAAGAAAAGGTTCAATATCAAGGTTTTAAGGTTGTTCTTTATATACTATTGTGATTGAAAAAAACATTAATAATGAAATCGAAAATTTATTTTACGAGAACGGAAGTAAACATTGCTTGATTATACATAATTCGCAAAAATAAATTTAATTTCAATGTAGGTGAACCGGAAAATTTTTTTTGTTATAACCGCCAATAGCAAAATCAAATTCAGAGTTTTTAAGAATGCCAGTAGCATATTAATTGAATATCGAATTTGATTTTTTTTTTGTCTGATTAGTATATTAAAAAAAATTTACTATTAATGTGCCCTTTGATAAGCTCAATTGGGTTATTTAAATCATTAATTGCTACAATTGATATGAAAATTAGTCCTTATATAAGTCATCAAAATATATAGTAATTCTTTTGTTTTAATTGCTTTTCGAAAATCATTCCAACAAATAAAAAATCTGAATTAAATTTTTTAGGTTTTGCTACGTCCATTGTTAAAAATTCATAACACGCTTGTAGAAAAGTGAAATACGTTGTAGAATATTTAAAATGTTACAATTAATACTTACATAAATGAAATAAAGTTAACACCCAAAATTCAACATAAACATTTCATGCATATATTTATAGTTTAACATATGTTTACTTTTAAAATTTATAAAAGGAAAAATAAATAGGTTGAAATATTTAAAAAACCCCACGTTCCCGCTACCGTTAAAATACCTAAAATACCGACCAAACCTTTGGTCTAATATATTAGGGAAGAAAGGTTAACTTGTCAGACTGCCATTCGTACCCACCCAGGTATCCATCCCTTCAAAGAAGTTCATGGTATGGGTCAAGATCATCGCGCCAATTAAAATGTCTGAAGCTCCGAAAAGAATCTGACTGCAAAAGGCAAAGCAAATTTATGAAAAGTAGATGGCCGAACCGCTAAGGATTGCGGACCAAGCTAAATTAAATTAATTTTTCCTCACTCTTGGGTACGAAGGTTATGCCGCTCATCAACCAAGTTGGATTCAGTGGCTCTTTTGAAGAGTCAAAGAGTGACGATTCCTATAGAAATGATCCTACTGTAGAATGTGTTAGTTAAATTTCTGCTATTTTAAAAAAAAAAAACTGACATTTGTGTTAAGCATTGGTTTGATAATGGATAATGGATAGTGAATAGGGTATAATGTAAAAATTATAGTATTTAAATTATAATGCAATGCAAATGTTCAAACCGTAAAAGTTATGGGTATAAAACATACTGAAGTACGTCGACATTTTTTTTAGGAAAGAACAAAAGTAAAACTTAATCCAAAATTTTGAAAGTTGAAAAAATAAGTGCTCTTTTTATACTTTCCGTAAACGCTTCAAAATTTGCGCCCTGCAAAAAAATTTTCACCAAAACATGTTTCAAGTTCAGGGTAATTAAGTTTTTTTTGAGGTGTGGGTGGACAGCCAGTTTTTTAGGTTTCAAAATGGTTTGTTTTGTTTTGACCGCATTATAACACCCGTACCCAAAATAAAACATCCGTACATGCATATGTACAATTTTTTTGGCTTGGTTCAAAAAGGTTTTTAAGAAGGCGAAGTTAATTGTTCTGTTCATGATCGATATTGTGCATGAGTCCTGACTGAAATCTAATTTGCTGGCCTGAGTTGCTCTGCACCATTCATAATTTTCCCGGCAGCCCGAAGTGCAATGCTTAACCAGAGAGGTTCCTTCAGCTGCACTTGTGCCAGTAGAGCAGGTGGCTCCGCAGTGTTGGTATTCTTGCTGTACCCAGTAAGTTATTCTACGAGTGGCGAACGCCTTTTGTCGAGACCGAACATACTCTGAGGCCTGCCTGATTACGCATTGAATAATCACATTTGTAATAGAAGAGGGACAAAAATTGAACATGTTGACTTTAACATTAGTGTAATAAACCAAGTAAACATATCGAAAATATTATAACGATGGCTGAATCCCATAGATGTATGTAGAGCAAATTATAGATGAAGAAAATGAACAAAATTGGAGAACAAAAACATATAAAGAATTCATGAGAGTTTTTAGAATATTATAGAAACTGAAAATAGTTGAACAAATACGGAATATATGTCACAGTATATGATTAAGATATCAGTTTAAAATGGTTATTTAGGTTTTATTAATGCTCTTATTATCTAACAAAAATACTTATTTTGGTCCAAATGTTAAATTAAATTGTGAATATTACCATACCAATATATAATGGAAAAATATACCAAAAAACAACTTTGTTTACATTTTCTTTAAAGACTTATAAATTTCAAAACATAAAACCAATAATACTAACATTTTTTATAAAAAAATTATGCATTATTTTTTTTTTAAAAATCTTTATAGTGTACGTCAAAGGTAAGCACTTATCCTACCAAAGATCCAAGAGTGTCAACAACCCAAATGTTTCTTTGATTCAAATTGAAAATGTCGCTAACCCACAAGAAGCTCAATTCTACTTGGGTAAGCGTGTTGCCTACGTCTACAGAGCTTCCAAGGAAGTTAGAGGTTCTAAGATTAGAGTTATGTGGGGTAAGATCACCAGAACTCACGGTAACTCCGGTATTGTTAGAGCTAAGTTCAGAAACAACTTACCAGCCAAGACCTTCGGTGCTTCTGTCAGAATCTTCTTATATCCATCTAACATTTAATTTATGAGTGTTATTTATCATATATAAATTCTTTAACATTAGTGTCTTAAAATAATATCATCATTTACTTTAATTTTTTTTTTATACAACTTTATGTAGGTATTAATTTTCAAATTAGAGTTTTCTGCTTTAGTGTGGTATCCTTTTTTTTTTGGATACATTTCCAAATATGTATATTTTATAAAAATAAATAAGCAACCCAACGGTTCCATTGTAAATGAACTATTTGACTGAAAATTATTTGTTTTATAATAAAAAAAAATCGGATAAATTTATTATTATTAAATGCAAAAATACAAAAATTAATTAAATTCTCATACTTCTTCTTTTGAAAAAATCGATAACTTTTCTTGCTGTTGACGGTTCTCTCTGTTGCATTAACGTCGACCTATCTGAACGTGGAGTGTCATGTTCACCGTCTTCTTTTAAAGTAGAGATCATAACAGATGATCTATTATGATTATTCGATGCCTTTCTTCGTGTTTGATTTCTCAAACTTTGTTCATAATAATTGGTACCTGACAATTTGCGATCATTCAAAGAAGTCTTATAAGAAGAAGATAGCGCAGAGGAATGTCTTTCAGAGTTTTCAGATGCAGGAAGGTATCTGCTTTCAGATGCCCCCGAATCAGCTGATGTTGATTGCACGTTATTATTCAAAGAGATATTGCTATGGTTTGAATAGAATGAAAGGAAACTAAATCTTTTTTTTTCAGATTTTTTTTCTAAGGCTGATCTTCCTTGAACATTAATGGAAACATAGCCTTGTTCGGATTCCCCTGATTTTATTGGATTGACGGATTCTCCTGTATATTTTACACTATGGTTTTGTAGGGCCGTGAACGGCAGTTCCGCATTTTCTTTATGTAGATCAGTTTCCTTGCTGGAATTTATAGTTGAAGTAACTAATAATGGTTTTTCCGACTCCATACCTCTAATATCTAAAGTTTTAATTGATTGGGAATTTCTATCACAGATATATTCGGGTCCGACATTTTGCGAGGAGGGCAAATTGGACTTAAATGGTGCTGAATCTGTATTGATAAACGATTGAGTTACTTTATTGGTCAAAGCAGATGTTATATTATCAGGTTTAGTGCTTGTCTCTTCTGGAGAAACTGAATGTAATGTTAGGTGGTATGTAGTAGGTCTTGGATTCTTAGTTTCGAGGTTAGCGAAGTTATGCTGATCAGCATTTTCATTTTTGTTATTACAAGATTTTGAAGACAATGCTGGGTTCGGTGTTTTTATTTGTTTTTGATTACTTCTAAGGTTATTGATTTTATAATTTTTCCTAATATTTGTGTTATCGGCTACCGGTAAGGATTCATACTTGACAGTTGTTATTTCCTCAAACATACTTGCATGTTTAATCTTCAAATTTTTATTTGAATTAGGATCAATATTATTAAATGCCTTATTATTATGATCATCAACAACTGCTTTTAGTGCAACCGTCGCAGCAGAATCACTGCGTTTATGCCTATTGTTCTCAGTTTTATAAGGGCTATTTTGCTTTTCGGTATTTGAAGGTGAAGGTTCAGAAAATACATAATGGGGGGACATTTGATGCGCAGCTTTTGAGGGTAAAAGAGTAGAATCAACAATAAGAGATCGTCTTTTGGTTTCTTTGGAGGGGGTTACCGCGATTTGAGGTTGTTCAGTTTCAATAACTTCCTCTATTGGGGGCTGTAGAGTCAATATAATATCTTTTATTGGGGCTTGGTATGAATGATGTTTCAACGTTTTACTTTTTTTCTTGACTTTACATCTAGTATCCCATTCTGCTGGGGTTATAGATAAGAAATCAAAATATGGACCAAGCCATAAATGATTTACAATATCTAAAATATTATATCTTTTATTTGGATTAGGCACAAGGGTTCTTCTAAGAAGATCCCTCGGGAGAGGGGCAACATAATCTGGAAATTTCAATGATGTGTGTGTAATATAATAGTATAGTCTTTGAATATCATCCCCTTTCGGATTCTCTAAATCATCATCCCAAGGTAAATATCCAGCAAGCATGGCAAACAAAATAACACCACAAGACCAAATATCTGCTTTTCGTGCCTTGTATGACTTTGTTGTTACTACTAATTCAGGGGCTGCATAACATGGAGATCCACAAGAGGTCTTCATCAATTCATTTCTAGGTTGAAATTCATTCACAAAACCAAAATCAGTGATCATTAAATTTTCGTTATTATCGAGTAAAAGATTCTCCAATTTTAAATCTCTATGTACGATACCTTTGGAATGCATATAATCGACACCACTAATAAGTTGGGCAAACAATCTACAGGCTACGCCTTCCTTTAACCTTCGTTTTTTTTGAATATACTTATAGAATTCTCCTCCAGAAGCATATTCTAATACAATACCGATGTATTTGGAGTTTTGTAGAACTTCTTCTAATCGAACAATGTTTGGATGTGTAAGATGTTTCAATGCATTAATTTCTCTATATATCTTAATCTCCCTTTCACGAATTTTCCGTATTGTATCCCTTCTAATTAATTTAATGGCAACCTGTTTTGAAACTTCGGTTGTTTGTCTATTAGGTTTTGTCCAACCCATCTTGACTTTTCCAAACTCACCTTCACCTAAGGTTGACCCAATAATATATGGCCCAAAAGTTACTTGCTTTTTCTTTGATCCATGTATAGAACGGTTCATCTGCATCATTGCAGAAATTTCCATTGATGGGGGGTTAGAAACCATAGCTTCTTGTAGTTTTATTATACAATATATATTACAATAAACTTAGACCTCTCTTTCAACTCAAAATAGATCCTACGTATGGTAAGTAAAAAAAACTTTTAATATTTATATTTAATATTAGTTTTGGTAGCGTTTGTTTATTGGTTCACAAGAGTTATTTTTTGTTTGGAGTGTTATTGAGATGAGTTGACGTTTATTTATTGATTTATATTTCTCGATGGCATTTATCTATGCTCTTTTTGCACCGCTGTCCCGTTAAACCCTAGAAAACTTGGGACAAAAACAAACAAACAAACAAACAAACAATGATTAACCACAATACCAACAAGTAAGTGAATACATAAATTTTTACCGAATTTCATAACTTGATATTTTTTTTAAAAAATACATTGGAAATTCAATAAACTCAATTTACTTTTCAAATGGTAAAATAAAACAGAAAACATTTATTTACGAGGGTCTAGCTTTGCCACAAAAAAAAATGTGTTCTGCAAAGCAGTAAAAGCGATGCCTTTTAAGATAAGTAGTGGTAAAACTATTGGAGGTTGCTCTAAGATATTTAATTTTTGCAAAACATGTCTACTTTTTATACGATCTCCAAAAACATTTTCTTAATAATAGATTAGATGATGTTAATAATTTCTTTTATAAAAAACTACATACAAAAACTATGTACAAGATTTTGATACATAACATGAGTATAAGAGCATATAGTTATCCTTTAAACTATATGGATAAGTGATTACAAAAACGTGGAAAATATGGATACGCTAGGGCCTGTTTATTTAGACATGTAACTTTTGTTTATTTATTCAATTATCTTCTAATTTTACAATACCGACTTTAGCAGGTCTAATAACCCTATTGTTCAAAGTGTAACCTAGTTGTTGGACGTGGAAAACGGTACCGGGTTCCTTATCTGGTTGTGGAATTTGAAACGTAGCTTCATGCTTATTTGGGTCAAAAATTTCACCCATTGGATCTAATTTTTCAATACCATGCTTTTTCAAAGTACCTAAAAATACATCTCTTGTCATTCTAACACCTGTATACAAATCATTGATTTGTTTAGACTTTTCCAAGTCTTCTTCTTTGAATGCGCTTAAGGCATGACCAAAGTTATCGACGGATTCTAATAAGTCTTTAGCAAATTTTTGCAGAGCAAAATCTTTAGCCTTTTTAACATCTTTCTTTGTAACTTCTTGTAAATTTCTAAAATCAGCAACAGATCTTAAAAGTCTGTCTTTAATTTCAAGAGTTTCCTTTGTTTTGTCTTCCACTTTGGTTTCAAGTTCTTTAATTTTTTTTTGTTCTTCACTTAAATTTTCATCCTTCTGTTCTTCTTTGACATTTTCTTTGGCATCGTTAGCATAGGTTCTGTAGCTGACTGAAGAAAAACCAGTTCTGTTAACTATTGGAGTGACAATTCTGGCATTTGGAAACAAAATTGCACTTCTTGAGGTGGATCTTAAGACTGCTCTAGAAAAGGATCTCATTATTAAACACTTTGTTCTATGTATTAGTGGCTTATCAAAGTTTAAAAAAGGATATATATTATTAAGAATATTGCTTGTATTTACAAACTCGATACAGCTTTTTTTTTTTTTATAAGTAGCTAGTTGTAAACAGTTCAAAGCATGACTGAAAGTTTCCATTCTTTTTTCTCGCTTCTGAACAATCTATTTTATGGGTTTTTAACGTCGCCGTTTCCGCTTCACGTAAACGAAGCAGCAAAGAAAAACATAAAAATTACAATTTTTTAGCACAAGTTAAAAGATGGCTAGCAGTATATTCTGGTAGTATTCGATCAACACAAAAATCACCCAACTTTTAGTGCTCGATTAAGTTATTATATTGGGGTATATAAACTATATATATGTATGAATGTATGTCTTAGTAATTGCAAAGAAAAAGTGACAACCTATGCCATTATTTTTTCTGAATAAAGATCTTGTGTATTACGACGTATGTTGCTATGCTTCAATTTCCCAACATTTCTTAATAAACTTTTCCATATTTACTTTCTTTTTCATTTGGCCTTGAATCCATGGATGTTTAATCATTTGTCTAGGGGAGGGACGTTCGCTTGGGTCCTTTTTCAAACAATACCCAATAAATGACTTAAAGGAACTGGACCAAACAATATTGCTTTCAGGTTCATCGTTTAGCTCAGGAGTGAAAGTTAAAATTAAAACCAAGAGTTCTATTGGCGCAATGTTTACAGAAATCTTTTCGGATCCGAATGGGAAATGACCTTCTGCAACTTCCAGTATGGTTAAACCTAAAGACCAGACGTCACAAGTAACGCTATAGGGCTGACCTTGAATTCTTTCAGGTGCCATATAAAATGAAGTTCCTGTAAAAGTAGTAGCTAAAGAATTAACTGCTTCACCACTAACACCAAAATCACATAATTTAACTTCACCAACATCATTTAATAAAATATTCTGTGGTTTTATATCCCTATGAATAACTTTTTGCTCATGTAAATATGATAATCCTCTAAGTACAGATTCTGATATTTTACCTAATACTTTTTCACTTAATCTACCTCCTCTTTTTAATAGGTTTTTATAGACTGCCTCCAATGATCTCCCCCCCATATACTCCATTGCAATATAAATGGAAGACTTTTGTTCATCGGCAAACATTCCGTAATATTTAACAATAAAATTTGACTCAAAACTTTTATTGAACTGAAGCTCTCTAAATATTTGTTTTTGAAATTCTGGATCCGTGTTTAACGTATTAATTGTCTTCAATGCAAATATCTTCTCTCCATTCTTCAATTTACATTTAGCTACAGATCCAAAAGCTCCCTCACCTAACATACCTAATTTTATTATGTTATCTTCAAAATGTGAATAATGCCACATGGTTTCATCAAGTTGATCTACGTCATAATTTATGGTAACTATATCTAATTTTGAATTTGATGACAATGATTTTTCATTTTCTATCCTTGTTTTTTCAGTAGGAAATTTATCACAATTCGATCCATTTTGATGCGCTAGAGCATTAGATACTTCTGGTTTGGCTGGAGATGTGCGATTACTATTTGTTTCATAATTTGATAAAATGTTGGATAGGTAAGAGTCCTGAGATTCATTTAAATCTTTTCTAGAATATATAAAATTTTTATTTGGGTCATTACTATCAGGTGATCCTGAATTTAAAAATTGATCTGTTTTCGCATCCATTTTATCAATTGAATTTAAATTTTCATTGGACACTTTCATTGTCAAATTTTTTAGTGAATTCGTTATTTCAGTAGGAGTTATCGTTGGACGAGGTCTGGATCTTGTAGAGGGGCTCTGATTAAGTGATAATTGCGGTAAAGGTGGGGGTGGTCTTCTTTTTAAAGATGTTGACGATAAGGGCGTTTTAGCCGATGTCGAAGATGGATCTGTTGAAGATAATTCTGCAAATGATTGAGATTCGTCTGTGATAGTCGATGCTGTACTTAATGATGATAATATTTTTTTAGAAGCATTTTGTTGACGAATATTTTTTGAATTGTATATATTTATGTTACTTGACAAAACATCGTTTCCAGCCTTTGGTGGCACACTGTTTTGCAAACATGGAAGTTTTAATTTTGGAGCTTTTGAGTTTGAAGTTGCTAGTTCAGGTGGTCTAAATAGCGAAGCCATTTGAAAATACCAGTTTTAGTTTTTCTATAATAATATATGCGTGTATATAATGCAAAAGTGGCTGTAGAGTGGGGTATTAATCCTTTATATTTATGGATTCGAAACGCTGAATTTAAAAACTAAAACAATTTTTCTTGAGAATAATATATTTATATTTAGATAAATTTGTTATTGTTTCTTTTTCCCTTAGATTATTTATTATTTATTGTTCAAACTTAAACGTCTGTAAAAGTGAAACGATAGAATGAAAGGATCTAAAAAAGCACCTTGCCGAAAAATAAAAAGCCAACGAAGTAAATAGATTAAATGAGTTAAAACGCAAAAGAAACAAAACTAATCGGAAAGGAACGCAAAAACATGCAAAATATCTATTTTTGCCATAAAATAGTTCTTCTTCTCCAGATTTCCTGATGATAGAAAGATGCTTTCAGCGTGTTATACATATATTTTACCCTATCACCGTGATTTCGAAGTACAGAACGAAGTCTTTTTTTTTGATCAGTCTAATAATTCGCGCAGCAAAAGGCCTATAATGCTTCCGTATAAAAAGATGTGAAAACCTGATCTAAAGTAAATAAAAGAGGCCCTGAAACGGTATGGCAATTGAATCAGTTAAGTAGGTCTCCTTAGTTTTGTTTTTCTGTTAAGAGTGTAAAAGGTTTAAAAAGTCATGCATTTTTTTTCATTTAAAATAAATAATAAATATTAAATAGTTAAAGAGCTGAAGATACAAAAGAAGTGGAACGAATACGACACATTTAATCAGATTCAGATACTTTGTAAGGCTTGTAAACAGTAATCAAACTATCATCGTCAACAGTACCAAGTACACCATCAATGACTGGATGCCAGGCAACAGTGTTTTTCTTACCCTTTTGCTTTGGATTTCTTTTGCTACCACCAGTATGTAAGAATTTCAGCGATTGTGTTTGCAATTCTTCAGAAGCGTCTTGAACAGCTCTTTCATCATCATCTTCGTCATATTTGGATAAAGCATATTCCATATCCCAATTATAAATGTTACCAGATCCACCTACTGTTATAACTTCATAAGGTGATGTGTAAGAAAATTGAACATCAACAACAGAGTCGGCACCTTTGTGGTAAAAGTTTGCAATTTCTTTTTGAATTGGATCTTCACCATTTTGTCTGTGTGTTAAATCAGTGGTAGCGTTTTCAACAGAACGAATATCCCATACTTTAATTACACCGGTGGATGTACCAGTAACAAATAAATTATTAGTTACAGAAGAAGCATCAAATGAAGTCAAACTGCCATTTTTTGGATCACTTAAAATAAATAATGGTTTTTCAGAAGTTCTGGTATCCCAAAATCTTAAGACATTATCATCGGAACAAGAACCAAAAAAATGATTGTCAAAAAATTTAACTGTGTGAGTTACGGTGGTTCCTGGAACATGTATAGTACGTAGTATTTCACTTGGTTTACCAGAATTATCAATAATCTTTAAAATACTATCTTCTTCAGAACCATTACTTTGAGATTTAACAATTGTTTCGGAGTCAAATGATAAAGAAAAATCAGAAATAGCTAAATCATTTGGCCTAATATGAGAGTGCATAGCAGCATAACTAGTCATTGGACCCATCATTTCTTGTACAATATGAACTGGAACCTTGATACCTTCTTGAAACCAAGCTAAAGAACCATTTTTGGACATAGCTAATAAAGTAGTATCATTACCGTTACCTAAATAGGACATTTTTTGAATGGTTTCACCTTGGTATATCCATTTAGCACCTAAAGCTTTGCCTTCAGTATCTTTGAAAGCTTCTCCATATTCTGAGACAGGTTCATTCTTTTTAGATTTGGTTAATAAAGGCAAAGAACAATTGATTTCATAAATATCTGAACCTTGAGAATATAGAACGGAAGTAGTTAAAGCATCATTTTCTGGGATAATTTTGTTACTGAAAGTGAATGTTTTATTTTGATGAAAGACGTTGTCAATACGGGTAACAAATCTTGGTTTTAGACTCGAAATGCTTTCGTAAGATGCTTGCTTCCAAACTTTTGTCATTTTTTATTTATATAATATATATATATGGTTTTTTATATTTTTGTTTCGATTTATTTTTAAAAAATGTTTCCAAAGTTTAAAAAGGGATCTTTTTAGGGAATTAATATTTTAAAGAAATTTTAGATCACAGAGGAAAAATAATCAAAAACATGAATTATATAAAGAGAAGAAGGCAAAAAAAAAAAAAATGAAGACGAAACTTAAATATTATTTAAGATTTTCAATCATCAGAAAAACTTAAATACAAATAAGAAATAAAATCTTTAATAAATTTTTTTAGATTGAATTTAGAACGGATGGGGGGAGGGTTCCCGTTGGTTTTCTCTTGGTTAATCTTTGATAATTGTTTTTTAGCACGCGGCATATCAAAAAGACTTTTCAAGACATGGTTATCTCATTATATCCGCTTTGCCGTGTACGAATTTCCCCGAGTGACTGTCGTAAAAGAAACAGTGCAAGGTTCGATGATTAGCTAGCAAACTGTTGCAAGAAAACAAAAATGATCGAAAGAAATACGTATTTTCAGAAGATTTTTACAAGTGGCGTTTTCAACTGATTAAGATTTACAAGATTTTTAAGCTATTTAGTATTCTTTCAATTATATTCTCTTTGGTTATTCTCATGGTGCGATTTTAATATGTTATGTTTACAACTATTATCATTTTTATTATCGTAACAGATGTTTATTTGCTTTGAAATGAAAAACTGACAAGTATGTATATTAAATCCTTTTTTTTTTTGGTAAAACATAACTTGGTACTTTTTTAATAATCTCGTATAGATTTTTCAAGCTGTTCTTTAGAAACAAAACCCATACACTTTTGAAATTGCATGGTTTTCTGTGCTGTGCAAAATATTTAGGGTGTAGGCAAGAAAGTTAGAGCGGCGCCCTTAAGAAGAAGGAAAAAGAAAAGAAACAATTTCAAGTTCAGCGCATCGAGAATGTTTTTAAAAAGCTTGTATATTTCTCGAAAAGAAGAGCAAGTAAAAATTGAACATATGGAAAAATAGAATGAAAAGAGGCCAAAAGTATCTTAGGTATAAATAATTATTAACAAATTGTAAAAAATAAATAAATATAATAAGGCAGAGTTACAAATTTTCTAATAAAAATATAAATTGATTTAACGATAAAATGCATATGTCACATTTTGTCGACTAAAATAGGTTTATTGATCTTCCAAATCT
Organism: Jamesozyma hellenica; assembly: GCA_030571615.1. NCBI lineage: Eukaryota > Fungi > Ascomycota > Saccharomycetes > Saccharomycetales > Saccharomycetaceae > Jamesozyma > Jamesozyma hellenica. The sequence goes on along the minus strand of JAJLYD010000001.1, from coordinate 54,362 downwards.
CTTAAAGTAAATGGCTTGTAAACACTGATGGAACTATCTATATCAACAGTTGTAACCAAATTGTCAATGACGGGATGTAAAGCAACTGTGTTTTTTCTGTCATATTGATTAGAATTATTCTTGCTACTACTAGTATGAAAAAATTTTAAACATTGCCCTTGTAGTTCTGTGGGGGCAGTACTATTTGAGTTCTTATTATTATCATAATTTTTTGAAAAAAAGTATTCCATATCCCAATGGTATATATTGCCAGTACCACCGACAGTAATAAATTCCGAAGATGAAGTTTCAGAAAATTGAACATCTGCGACAGAATCACCTCCAGAATGATATAGTTTAACTAATTCATTTTGAATTGGATCTTCACCATTTTGCCTATAAGTTAAATCTGTAGTAGCATTTTCAACAGCTCGAAGATCCCATAATTTAATTATACCTGTAGATGTACCAGTGACAAATAACTCATTGGTTAATTGTGAAGTATCAAAAGAATTTAACTTACCATTTTTATGTTCAGTTAAACAAAATAAAGGTTTACCTGACGTTCTCGTATCCCAAAATCGAATAGTATTATCATCAGAACAAGACGCAAATGAGTAATTATCAAAAAACCTAATTCTATGTGTATTATTTGTTCCCGGAACATGTAATGTGCGTAATATTTGACCTGGTTTACCGGAATTATCAACGACCTTTAAAATACTATTTCCTTCATATCCATTGCTTTGAGATTTGACCAATGTATCCAAACTAATAGATAATCCAAAATCTGATATAGCTAAATTATTCGGCCTAACATGTGAATGAATGGAGGCATAACTAGTCATCGGACCCATCATTTCTTGAACAATATGAATCGGAACTTTAATTCCATCTTTGAACCATGCCAATGACCCATTTTTAGACATGGAAATTATAGTGCTATCATCTGAGCTATGTAAATAACAAATTTTTGAAACAGTTTCACCTGAATAAACCCATTTTGGTGACAATTTTTTATTTTCTACCTCTTCAAAAGCTTCATTATTAGTTGAAATAACTAGTTTATCACTTTTTTCTTTTTCACTTTTATCACTTTTATAAAAAGAATTTAATGGTAAATTACAATCTAGTTCATGGATATCACTTCCTTGCGAATATAAAACACTAGTAGTCAATGTACCTTTTGTTTTATTTGGGATGATTTCGCTTCGAAATGTGACCGTTTTGTCATAATGAAGTATATTGTCCACTCTAGTGGTGAATTTAGGTTTTACACTGGAGACATGATGATATAAAGAACGTGCAGATTTTTCACCTATTTTACTACTAAATCGTTTTGTTTGTTTGGACATATTTTATAAGATTGATCGATTACAGTTAAAATTATATTTTAATAGTTAAATTTTCATTTTAAAATATTTATTTACAATGAGTTTATGTTTTTTCAATTTCTTTTTCAATTTTTTTTTTTTTTAAATTAAAATGATTATTTGACAGGCAAATTCTAAGTTGCCTAAGAAGGAAAATTTCATCGCCGCGATTTGAAAAATTGACAAACGTTCCAATGAACGGAAATAAATAATTTTGAAAAATGAACGGAAATAAATATATTTATAGGAACAAAAAAAATAGTAAACTAATAAATAAATCGATAGAAAAACAATTTTTCATTAAATTATTTTTTTATAATAATGTGGATCATTAAGTTTTACTTATTGAGTGAATTTTAAGTCTTTAAAAATCTAGTAAAATTTTTATAATAATTATACATTAATATTAATAAATTTAATTTCTTTTCTATAAAATGTCAAATTAAAAAACTAATTAAAACAACAGCAGTGAAATTTTATTATGAAATGATCAATTACATCCATTTTTCCAAAAAATTCTTTTTCAATTTATCACTACATTAATTACTACTTTTACTAATGCTTAACCCTAACGCAACATCATAAATGTGTTCAAGTTCAGAGCTATCATTTGTTACACTTTGAATTAAATCATCAATAGATTCAATACCTTTTGCTTTAATAATTGCATCCCTTAATTCTTCACCTGTAGGGATTTTAGGTAAAATTTTTGAAATTACATTTTTAGAATCTGTATTTGTTTTTGGGGTTTGCGGTTCAGAAGATGTAGTATTCATCATTATATCCTTAAATGGACCACGAGCTTCTGATTCCTTTACCTTAATTGGTGCATTTTCAGATTCAACTGATACTGGTGATTTAATATCTTCCGAATTATTAGTATAGATAGGGTGTAAAGAACGTTGTTGAACAAAAAAACCCCATTTATGCAATTCACCTTCTTCTTGCTCTTGCAATTTACTTGCAATCGAAGTATTTGATGAAGTTTTATGTAATACAGTCTTACCTGTATAGATATCTATAACTCTGCCGGAATCAGTTGCCATTAAATGTGGTCTTAAACTTTCCACCTCCGACGTTTTACGTGGGATTTTACTTGAGACAACTTGAGTTAATAATTTTTCTGAATCAACGTGTTTTAAAGCTGGTCTATTAGGTGGTGTTATTTGTGTTTGTTGTTCTGATATTATATTATTCATAATTGAACTATCCGAACTATTTGGAATGTCATTAATATTAATAATATTTTGTATATTTGGTAAATTGACAAAAATTTGTAATACATTATTTAAAGTTTTTCTTAATAATAAAAATCTTAATAAATTCTCTTTTTCATTTAATGTTAAATCTTCAGATTCATTTTTTTGAGTCATTGAATCTATAGTAATTTGTGCCTTTTGTAAAACTTTAATTAACTTTTCTAAATATTTTTTCAACATATACTTTCTACTAGGATCAAGATTCGTAATGGAAAAAGAGCTGATATCGACATCATTTTCATTAATATAATCTATCCTCTTTAACACTTGATCAGCTGTTTCAGCCATCAAAGAACCATCAAACAATAGATCATTCTGTGAAGTCAATTCATCAATTTCAAAATTTGAATCTATTGTTCTCTTCATGTTTCTAATTAAACATAAAGTAATTCTTGATTGCATTTCATCAGAAATTTTATCATAATCGATATTTAAACTGACCAAATAAGGTGAGTCTCTTGCTAACGAATATAAATTTGTCCATAAATTATTTCTTAAGAATTCCTTAGCTTTCTCGGTTAAGTCATTAGTATTTGTTTTTTCATTATCTTCTGGTTGCTGTGATAACATTGAAATATGTGATAAACATTTGCATTCAACTAATATGTTACAAAGTATAGTTAATTGTTTATGGGTTAAATTATTATTATCAAAATGAATCCTTTTTAAATTTAAAAATTTTGGTAAATATTTATGTAATGATGGTAAAATTTCTGGAAAAATTGATGGTAAATTACTTAAATCTAAAAATTTCAAATTTGGTAATTGTGATAAATATTTTAAAAGATTTGTAGCATCATCTAAATTTGTTAATTCTGTACTATTTAAAGTAAAATATTCTAAGTGGTTATAATTTAATTTTGAAAATTCATTAATCATAATTTTTAAAGATGAATCTAAATTATTAAATGCTAAATCAACACCTTGAATATTATATTTTGACATCCAATCAAAGACTATTTTTAAATAATTATTCGTAATATCTGTCATTGCTAAACCTAATCTTAATTTGTGTTTTTGTTTATTCATCAATGCAAAAATATCTAGAAATTGAGAAAATTCATCAACTTGAATATATGAAATTTTAATACCATTTAATAATATTTCTTCAAAAGGTTCACCTTTTCTAACTTTCAAAACGTTAAAAAATAAATCCCAATTCATATTTTCACGATAATCAATCAGTTCTAAATTTGATTTAGTTTTCGTTTGCGAAATATCTAATTTTACAATACTTTTATTTTGTAATAAAAATGCATTTAAAAGATTCCAATCTTTAGGTGTAAGTACAACATTTCTAAAGCCTAATTTCTTCAATGATTTTGAATTGGCCAATGAGGTTAAAATAGTTTTAATCATTTCAGAATTTAATGAAACGTTGTCAAAAATAACATTATTTATAGGTGTGATGGCAATGAAATCACAAAAAGATAAGATATCAATTAAAGTTGGTTTTGGATTTAAAAATTTTAAGACATTCAATGGTGCGACTTTACCATTAACTTGTCTTAAAGTTGATGAAATTGGTAAAATTTCTCTCAAATGACAGCATCTTGTATATATTATATCTAAAGTCAATTTATGATTATCTTCATTATCATTATTATTAGTTGATAAGTTTTGTTTTATAAAACTATCAATTAACGAAACAGATGATTTTGAAGAAGAAAATTTATCACTTACTTTAATATTTTTATTATTATCGTAATCAAAACTATTATTATTGCTATTATAATCATTTGCTGAATTTAATGATGATTTATGAAAGGAATTATAATTTTTAACTTCTTTGGCTACACGTTCAGCAGCAATATGTGCTTCATTTTGACGAAGTTGAGCTTCTTTTAAACTTTTATTATAATATTCCAAAGCCATTTTAAATTCTTTAGAATCTTTTGAATAACTTATATTTTGTTTAGAATCATCTTTTTTGTCCGTATTTTTCGTTGTTGATGAACTAGAAATACCAACATTGATTAACGGGGTATCATCAAGCATATAATCGGGTATTAAGATGTTACCTTTACGTGGATTTCTCGAAGGCAATTTTTGTGGTGGATCCATACTATATTTACCCACAGCGAATGTTACTCTCTTTAAACGAGTTTTTTTCATATTATTTAATTTTTTTTCTAAATTTAAAGTTGAAGGTGAAGTTGAATTTGTAGTGGTAGCTGTACTTAAAATTGGATCAGGAGATACACTTTTTTTTTGGAGTAAAGAATTTGTTAAAGAATCTGTAGACATAGAATGAACATGGTTGTCAAATGAAGGATTTTTATGATGTGTATTTGTGCTTGATATTGAATTCAATGCTGTTGCTGTTGTGGGTATAGAATGTTTCTTACCAAATAGCGAATTAAAAAGTGATCTGATTGGTTTTTCATGAATAGAATTACTTCTTTTATTTCTAGAAGAAGAAGAAGAAACAATATCTTGATTTTTTGGTAGTGAAATTGAATTATTTTCTAAAGAAGATTTTGATAGCGCTGCATTAGATATGGATTTTGATCTATTTCTCCCAATTTTTACACGATTATTATCATTCATTGGGGTATTGGTATCTTTTAAATTTTGTCTTTGTAAGTCGTCCCTTGAAGACAATGAAGACTTACGAAAGACACTGGGATTAAGTTTTGCATCTTCGTTTCCAGTACTTGATGAAGTAGCTGGTATTTCTGGATTTGACTGTAATTCTTTAGTCTTTGAAGTTGGAAGTGGCGATAAGTTCTTTGGTTTTGGTCTCTTCTTGCCTTTATAAAGCCAGTCGAGAGGAACATCAAAATCTGACGGAGGTTTGCCTTCATCTGTTTGTGGGGACATGGTCTTGCGTTGGCTTCGATTTTCAGGTATTTTCTTAATATTTTATTCAACAGTTTAATACATGTTTGTGCTCAGCTCTTAATAGCTGTTTCTCATATGGATTTCTATTCCTCTAGGGGGGGGGGGGGGGGGATTTTAGTAAATAATTATAAGCAGTGTTTCACCAAATCCGGGTAAACATCACATGCGGGTTCACTTTCAAGTGGCCAAAATTTCCCCGCAAACCGTGCCGTGCGTTGCCTGCACGTGCATGTATCGCTTTGCACGGCACAAGCAATGCATCCTCAAGTCACGTGCAAGCAACACATTAAAAACAACGCAAAATGAACTTCTCCGTGATCGGCGTTCAACGGCGACACCCGTTTCTCATGTGCTGCTGCTCTTTGGTCACAGTTTCTCGATCCTTATACACGCTTAGTCATTGCACAATCGCAAGACATTGCGTAAATAAATAACTAGTCACTCATTCGCCTTTATAGCTCTCTGTATATATGCATATATAAACATTGCATACTGTGTGGTAAGTCATTTTTGTAGGAACAATAAAAACTATAAGATAAATAAATTTGTCAGTAGTATACAAAGATAAAAAAAATATTCAAGCAAATAATTTTTTCTATTCATTACTTATTCTAAGCAATCAACCAAAGCATCTCATACATTTTAAGGAATAACATATCACAAATACATCGCTTAATAAAGATTCATCAAAACAGAAACAATATAAAAATGAACTCAATAATATGTGGCATAATAAAGACATCAACCACACGCTCTACTTTAAATATAACGACATCCTCGCTATTAACAAAAAGACTATATCATAAAAAAGTTATAGATCATTACACTAATCCAAGAAATGTTGGATCTCTAGATAAAAAATCAAATGATGTTGGTACTGGTATTGTTGGGGCTCCAGCGTGTGGTGACGTTATCAAATTACAAATTAAAGTTAATGATAAGACTGGTATCATTGAAAATGTTAAATTTAAAACTTTTGGTTGCGGTTCTGCTATCGCTTCATCTTCTTATATGACTGAACTAGTTCATGGTATGTCCTTAGATGATGCCGCAAAGATTAAAAACACGGAAATTGCAAAAGAATTAAGTTTACCACCAGTTAAATTACATTGTTCAATGTTAGCTGAAGATGCAATCAAAGCTGCCATTAAAGACTATAAAACAAAAAGAAGTGCCACCGTCCTACATTGAAAATATAATAATTTTCAAATATATATACTTGAAATTTTTTTAGTTATTTACTGAATTTTGTATCAATAATTTAAATTAATTCATACTCTCATCATTTCGTAATGTATGATAATTATTATTTTTTGCAGTGAATAAAATTTTGAAAAAAAAAAAAAAAAAAAAAAAAAGAAAAAAATTTTATGCGCATGAAAAAAATAGGTTTGTATTGAATTATATAATAAATATATGTAATTTTATAATGGATTTTTTTTTTTTATGGAAAAAAGACGTTAAAAAGAACAATAATTATATAATATAATATAATATAAAAGAAAATTAAATCAAATTAAATTAAAAAAAAAAATAAAATGTCGAACACATTATTTGATGATATATTTACCGTATCAGAAGTCGATCCAGGTCGTTATAATAGAATTGGTCGTATTGAAGCAACATCAACAACTCAAGAACAATGTAAATTAACTTTAGATATAAATACTGATTTATTTCCAGTTTCAGCTCAAGATCAATTAACTATCACAATTGCATCTTCTTTAAATATTGATGGTGATGATGAATCTAAATCAAATAATACAACATCAACTGTAACAAAAAGTTGGAGACCATTACAACCTGGTGATAGATCTTTAGCAGATGATTATGATTACGTTATGCATGGTACAGCTTATAGATTTGAAGAAGTTAATAAAGATTTAATTGCTGTCTATTACTCTTTTGGTGGTTTATTAATGAGATTAGAAGGTAATTATAGAAATTTAAATAATTTAAAACAAGAAAATGCTTATCTTTTAGTTCGTCGTTAATTTTTTTTTTTTTGAAAAAAAAAAAAATATAATATAATATAATATAATATAATATAATAAATAAATAAATAAATGACTGACATTGTATATTATGTGATATTATTTAAATATTTAAATGAATAATTAAATAATTAATTAAACAAAATTTCATATAATTTTTAAGTAACGTATTTTCATTATATATGTATATATATATATATTCGTTTTCATGTTAACTTTTCAATATTGAAAAAACAATATTTGAAATAATTCCTGCAACTATCATTATTTTTTGTCTTTTATTAAATAAGCCATTGAATTTAATTAAAATTAATCCAAATATTCCTAAAGAGAAACCGACACAAATTCCGATTAATAAATCTATATTATGTTTAAAATTGGCAATAGGAACAGAATTAAATCTATCATCATTATCCGTAACGCCATTTTCCATCCATGCTTCTTCTAATTCTCTAATATCGTTGTTATCATCATCACCACCATTAATGCTATTATTGTTGTTATTTTCATCGTTATCGTTATCATTACCATTATCATCATTTAATATATTATTTTGTTCGTTTGTATTTCTTCTACTTTCTAAATCACCATAAGTTGATCTAAACTGTATTCTTAATAATTCAATTTCTTCGTCTGTGAAGCCTAATGATCTTAATCTATCAAATCCAATAGCACCCATATTATTATTTGTATTACTGTTATTATTATTATTATTATTATTTGAAATATTTAAATCATTTTCATTTTCTAATTTTAATAAATCATTTTTATTATCAAATTTTTCAATTGAAATTATACAATGCATGAAAAATTCATTATTAGTATTAACTAAATACAAGAATGAATCAATTTGTTCTTTAAAATTTAAATTTTTCAAAATTGTCCCATTCCTTATAAATTTTAAAATATGATTATTCGTTTCATGGGGGTTTTCTTTCCTAATTTGTTCTCTAACCCATGCTAGACAAATAGTTGAAGGTGGTACGTTCGTTATATCAAGTGAAATTGGATGTAAAATAGATTCATCTGTAAATAAGACAGTTATTTTTTTTGTTTTCGTTGCTAAAAGAGGTTCTGATGACATTAGTAATTCATTTATTTATGTTTGAAAACTTACATACATACATATACATTTGCGCATGTTTTTAATTCTATTTACATCTTTTCTCGTCAAAATGCCCTTATTTTTTTACATAATTTAAATGGTGTGCTATAAGCCGGGTAAACGCTTCTCGCTTCTAAAATTTTTTCTGTTTTTTTGTTTTTCATATAAAAACAAGAAAAAAACACAAACAATTGGAATTTTGTTTTTTTTCCTTCCAGTAAATTTATTTTTATTGTCGCATTTCTATTTCCCGTTTCAAAAAAACCATCAATCAAAAATTAATCGTGCGGATTAATAATCCAGGACTCTAAAACCGTGTTGCTTGATCTAAGTCAATTTAGTTTATTAAGCGTCAAGTCCATCGGAGAGACGAATATGTTCATCTTAGTGCCCTTTTTGTGTTGGTTTGGTCGAACTTCTCTTGTGGTTGTTTGGCCACTGTAACTGGTGCAAGGGCTGGCAGGACAGACAAATAAGTTGTATTGTATAATCGTATTGTATCGTTGTATTGCCGTGCAGCATGTAATCTTGTAGAAAGCGTTACTCTTCTGTCAAACTCACGTGACCTCCTTCCCTGTGAAGCGCAGTCTGTGCACCCACACACCTGCAACGGCTTTTAATCACCGAAGTCAAGAAACTGAACAAAACTAAGCTTTTATTATGCCTTTTTTTCATCACATTTCATTCATTTCTTAATTCATTCATTTCTTCATTTATTTGTCTATTTATTCACTTTAGCGATTGTTTACTTATTCACATCTCGTCTGTCCGTCCGTGTCTTTAATTTCCGTATCAGTTAAAAATTAGCAGCATCACTTTTAGGCTTTCATAATTAAAAAAAAGAAATCAATTCGATTTCATTATTATTTATAATAATATAAAGTAATTTCATGTAATAAAAATTCTATTTTATCCAAAAACAATAATCATCATATTCGCATGTCTATATTCTAAAAATATAAAATAATTAAATTTAACAAAACAACAAAAACAAAAACAAAAACATACATACGTACATAGTTTATAAAAATCACATATAAACTCATTTTCATTGTTTTTCCTAAATAAAAAACAAAACAAAACAAAACAAAATAAAACATGAGATTAATTACTTTCCCTGGTCAAGGAACACCAATATCAATCCCAATACTTAAATCTTTAATAAAAAATAAATCAAAAGAATTCCAACAAATTCTTAAAAATAATGGACCAAAATCAAATGATTTACTTCAATATATCTTTAGAAATCCTTCATCACCAGGTTCAATTGCAGTTTGTTCAAATTTATTTTATCAATTATATGAAATTTTATTAATTGAACAATATAATAAAAATTTTTCAGATACAAAAAATTTATTCCCTTTACAAAAATTTGTACTCTTAGGTCATTCATTAGGTGAATTAACTTGTCTTTCAATTAATAAATTATTTACATTAAATGATTTATTTAATATTGCTAATTTTAGAAACAATTTAATGATAAAACAAACTGAAAATTATTTAATTTCACATAAGATTAATTATTCAACAAAATTTGAAATGTGGGCAATTTCATCACCAACATCAACAAATTTACCATTACAAATAAATAATTTAATTAATAAATTATCCACAAAAACTTTATCAATTGCAAACGTTAACTCAATAAAACAATGTGTAGTAACAGGTTTAATTGAAGATTTAGAATGTTTACGTATTGAATTACAATTAAATTTTCCAAGGTTACGTATAACAGAATTAACAAATCCAAATAATTTAGCCTTTCATAATTCAACTGTATTAAGATCAATTCAAGAACCATTATACGATTATATTTGGGATATTTTAAAATTAAATAGAATGAATACAACAACAAAATTAATTTATCCTGTCATTGGTAATCTTGATGGTAAAATTTCAACTTTTGTTCAACATGGTATAGAAAGATTCGTTAGATGTAGTAGTAATACAGTTAATTTTACAGCATGTTATAATACAATTAATGAAAGATTAAATCTTAATGAAGGTGCCGTTTGTATGGGTCCTGGTAATGTCATTTATAATTTAATTAAAAGAAATTGTAATGTTGGTGAAGGTTGTTTCGAATATTCTTCTTTAGAATCAATTGAAAATTTTCATAATTTAGAAAATAAAAGATTTGAAAGATTGAAAAAAAAATAATGATTAAATTGTAAATAAACAAATAAACAAACAAATAAATAAATAAATAATAAATTTAAAATAATGCCGGCATCTTTTTTCAATTTTGTTTTTGTTTTTATTTTTGCAAAAAAAAATATTCCGAAATATATATATATATATGTAATATAAATCAAATACTTTTTTAATTTAAAAAAGTATTTGATTTATAGTTATACTTGGACTCTTTGGTGGACTTTCGGTATTATTATCATTCATATTATTTGTGTCAATCTTTAAATCTGTAGATTTAAATAAATATGTTGAATTTTCCAAACATTTTCCACTAGATGACGCCGTTGAAGCCAAGTTTACTTGAGAGAATGATTTAGGTAATGGTTCTTTATAATAATGTAATTTATTTTCGTCAGAAAATTTTAATAATGTTGGTGACTCAATCGAACTTCTATCAGGGGATAATGAAGGACTTGCAACCGCGAGTGAATTAATATCAATTCCTGTACTCAATGGATTTGTATTTAAAGATAGTATAGGTTTATTTGACCTTTGTAATTCTTCTGTATCTGAAGCTTTATCTTTTGTTGCAATTTTTTCGTTAATTAAATGAATGGAAAGATCATTGCTAGTATTTCTAGAATCATCAAATGAACGTGATCTTGAGACCAATAAAGATTCAGTTAAAAATAATTTAATACCAGCCTCTTTTTCTATTATAGGCTTTAAAAATTCAAAAATTTTCAAAGTGCTGACCTCATCATCTAGAATAATAACGATTCTATTAAGAAAAGATAATGGAGAAAAATATTGTAATTTGTTTTTCAAATTAGGATATTTTTCTGTAAATATCAACGATTCTAATTTAGAGGGCCAGCTGGCACTAAATTTCTCTTTTGGGATATCAGTAATTAAAATTTGAGTCTTCCTTGGTTGCGACATTTGTTTAATAATATTAATATTTCAAATCAGTTTTAAAAGTAAGTTTTCAAGTTTTAAATCTTAATCAATGTAGATAGATAGATCCCAGATATGTTCATATATTTGTGGAATGATTATAAATCGATCCTTAAATTTTTTCCTTTTTTTTCTTTTGTAAATGCTTTATTTTAATCCGCGTGAATCAATGTTTAATAATTAGCACGCGAACACACAGAACAACTGCTTAGTCTGTAAATGCGCGTAATAAAAACACCACTATATATAATATTTCGTTAGTATACGGTATAGTTATAACTCTGAACCGCCTTTATTTCAAGAGACAAATTGTAATATTTGTGTGGTTAAATATTCATTATACAACATGCTGCTGTATGTGATAATGCAGATAGATAGGCGATGATGTTAAGCGTAAACTGCGCCTTTTCCACAAAAATGGCACTATCTTACACAGCCACCGCCACGCCTGTCTTTTACCTTGCTTGCAGCTGTCCGATCAACATTTTGTAAGTGACACAAAATAGCAACATCTGTTGCATGGAGCATCGAACATGTTGCATTCTATGAGGCGGAATCGATCCATGCGATAAGAACGCTGCTACCAACACTTCATCATTAATCAATGAGCGGGATTTAGCCATTGACAATAGACACTATTGAAATATGGAACAATTACTGCCTGCTAATGCGTTTGTTAATTATCCAAGATATTCTAGGAGGCACTTTTTTTTAAAATCTTCAAAAGAAAAGATATCTAAAAGAAATTCCTTTTTTTATTTACCAGATCTAGAAAAACAATACGATAATTCTTTACATAAAAAAAAAAAGAATTATTTCATGCTTCAAAATCAATACAAAAACAGTAAAACTGGTAAAGCATACGTTCTTATATATTTTTGTGGGAAGAATATGATTTTTTACTTGTTTTTCATTGTTATTGCTTTCTCTTTAGCCATTTCATTAGCTATATTTCTTGACGAAAAAATAGTTAGAATGAAAATTGAAGAACCAATTTTTTAAATTAAACTCATTTTTATTTTGTTCATATGTCAATTTGAGAAAAAACAATTAAACTATACTAGTCTTTCATATATATTTGCATGTTACACACTTTTTTTTTTTAAAAAAAAAGAACGAAAAATAAAAAATATAATATTTTAACTCTTCGTTTTCTTTCTTTTCGTTGTCGCAGATCCTTTAGTCGTGGTTTTTCTTTTAGTAGGTCTGGCCTTTTGCTTAATTAATTTATCCTTTTTAAAATCTAGAGTATCATTGCCATTGCTTTCTTCGTCATCTGCACCACCTGCTGTATCATCAGCATCAACAATATCTTCAAAATCAGGTGTTGCACTAGCCTTAGCACTACTAGCAACTGTGCTACCAGTCCTATAAATAGCGACAGGATGAGTCATGCTATTATATTTTCTTGTAAACCCACTCTTCACAGCTGTTGGTATTTTCTTTAATAATATGTCCGTCTTATCAGGACCAACCATGAAATCCATAATTGTATCCCAATCTTCTTTGGTCAAATAATATTCATCCATAATTTCAATAACTTTTGGAATACCATCGGAACCATCTTTTAATAATGGTAGTAACAATTCATTCTTTAAAGTTGGCAAGTATTCTAATCTTAAGCCAATTTTATCCGTACTTGTGCTGACTCTTGTATGATATTGTAATTCTTGTAATAATCTATAATATTTGTTCATCTTGGAATTTTGACCTAACCAACTACTGAAATTTATTCTACCACTCATATGCCCAGCAACCACAGATGCAGGATACACAGAAGACATCACAGCATGTAAAGGCAATAACGACCATAATTGCTCATTAGAACGGATTTTTCTCTCTACAAGATCCCCCATCGAAATAAAATCAGCAGCACTTGCTACTGCTTCTAAATGTGTCAATTTTTTACCATTCTTTATTGGCAAATTATTTGGCTTACAATTAATATAATTTTCTTGAATCATCAATGGTGCAAAGTCAAAATCATCAAAATATAATGCAATTTTATCATTCAATGTGAAGTTGCTTGAACCGACTTCAGTATAAATTGATCCATCTAATAATCTATGTGCAATATCAAATGGCTTTAATGCAACATTTTTTTCCCATGATTTAGAAATTTCTTGAATATTTTCATGATTAATAGTTTTTGTTGTTTTTGATATAGTTGATAACAAATTAATAATTTGTCTAATATCACCCCTCGTACTTTGAACTAACTTATCAATGATATTCGGATCTAATTTAAATCCTTCTCTAATTGCAATTGTCATTAACCTAGATTTAATACTATTAGCATCCGGTCTTCTGAATTGAATATCTAAACATGTTCTATCAAATGGTCTCATTTTTGGTAAATTTCTTTCATTACAAATCAAAATCATTGGCGTACTTGTTTTTCTACAGAATTGAGCTAATTGGCCAACACCACCTCTATCACCACCACTCATACCATCAACTTCGTCCATGATAATTACAAATCGTTTACCATTGATGTCGTTTATATCATTCCTCGTCTTAAAGTAACCAACAACTGACATATTATCAAGGGCATTTTTAACACCGTTGTTCAGTAATCCCTTAGAACGAACATCGGATGCATTTTGTTCTAAAATATCATAACCCAATTCCTTCGCCACCAGATGTGCCGCTGTAGTCTTACCTATACCAGGCGGACCATAAAGCATGACTGTTCTGAATACACCACTACCATCTCTGCCAGGATTTTTAAACCCATTTTTTTTAGAGTTATCCCAATTCATCAACCAATTTTTCAACTTGGCAACACCACCTTTATTACCACACACTTGTTGCAAATTAATTGGCGCATATTTCGATGTCCAAAGTTTATCTTGCTCACGAATTTCATCATCTTTTTTAACTTCGCCCCCTTCAGTCTTTTTTTTCTCAACTCTCAGTCTATCTTGTTTTTCCTTTTTAATCATATCTTCAGCTTCTTTTAGTGCCAAAGCCTCTTGTTCTAGTAACTTAGCTCTTGCTTTCTCAGCCGCAGCACCTGACCCACCTTCAGCAGGCATTCCGCTAATCAACATTTTAAATCCATCTTCATCAATTGCTTTAATTTTTAATTGCTTAATTTTTTCTAATTTTTTTGGGCCAGCATCATCACCTAAAACAACTACTGAAGTCTTCGAGGAAATAGATTTCGTAACCCTCGCACCGTATCTCTTAGCGATCATTTCCGATGTGTCTCTATCTAAGTTAGGCATCACACCAGTAAATACAATGGTTAAACCTAGCAAACAATTTGGCGCACCTTCTGGGAAATCAGATGGAGTCATATCGTTTGATGCCATCGTATCAGATTTTTTACTAAAACTAAATTTGGCATTTTCTTTAACATGAACTTTATCAAGATCCACTGATGCAATACTTTTTAAAACATCATGTGCAGATTTCCCTTGATGCAAGTTTTTCCCTGGTATTTCAACCCTTTCTTCTTGCTTCCTTTTCACATCTCTTTTCACTAATTTTGGTTCAGGTTTCAAAATGTTTGTTTTTAAAGATCCCTTCACAATCGGTTTAGTTTCAGATTTAATTGGTTGAATCTCAATTAATGATGCATCCTCCTCCTCGTCCTCATCCTCTAAAAGATCAATGATTTCTTGATCAACTTTTGGTTTTGGTATTTCCTTCTGTTTGGGAGCTGACTTCCTAGCAAGACTGGCCTTTTTCTTGTTTTTGCCAAAAAAATCAGCAATATCCATATTCAAGTTTCTTCAATTATCTAGCAAACTATAGTTAATTTTTTTTGCAAATTTTTTTGATCATTAACTTTTTAATTTTGGAAATAGAAATATATTAAATGATGATATTTGGTGTTTGTCCATCGGTTTTTTTTTTTTGTTATTTCCCACAATTTCAAAGCGTGAAATTTAAAAATTATTCAGAAAAGCGTTATAAATATAAGCTAACTTAATATATATCGTATAAATTTCACTGCAAACATTAAAACAATATCCCAATATTTGCAAAATAGCTAAATAAAAAGGTCCAGTATTTAATTGAAAATATTTAGGAGTGCTGGAGAAGAATGGCTAAAGGTAAAAAGAAGGGAGACAAAAAACAGCGCCAAAATCAAAATGGTAGCCATAAAACCTCTGAAGAAACTAAGATTAATTATGAGAACAAAGTGAATTCTCACGAAGCTATACAAGCTAGAAATCTGGAAGTCAATAATTTTAAAGAAACTCCCGTAGAAATTACAAAAATTGAAGGCAAAGAAGTTGATAAAAGTGAAGAGCAAAAGGACACTAACGAAACAAATACTGAAAAAATTGATGATAATCAACAAAAAAATTCACAAATTAGTTTAGATGTTGAAAAGGAGGTGAATCTTAATGAATTACGAAATGAAATAAGGCAATTGAAAGAAGAATTAGCTAAGGAAAAAAAAAAGGATGCGAGGGATCCAAGTGTTGAAGTTCAAGATTCTTCAAGTGATAAACGTAATGAAGAGTTTGAAAAAGTTAAAAAGGAACGTGATAACTTTGAAACCCAGTACAATAATTTATTGAATAGGATATCTTCAATGAAAACCGTTTTTAGCAAAATGAAGGAATCACAGCAAGAATTAGAAGTCGTTCGAGAACAACTACAAGAATACGAATCTCAAAACCTCAATCTAAAAAACAAAATCAAATCGATGTCTTTAGAAAATGAAGAGCTAACAAGAACTTTGACGACTATTAATAAGGAAATTTCTAGTTTGGAAAATGAGAATGAAACATTACAAAATACAGTAACAGAATTTGAGGAACAAATTGAAGAATATGAATCGAAACTTGAATACTCTTCTAAAATTTACTCGAAAGAATTAGAAACTTCTCATAGGGATAACGAAAAATTAACGACCGAAATACAAGAATTAACTACAGTTTTAGAAACTCATAAACAGGACATATCTGATCTCATCCAGGAGAAAGAAGATATTAAGCGAAATCTAGAAAATAAATCCAAAAACGTCGAAGAGTTAGAGGAAACAATTTTAAAATTAGAACAACAATCAGAAGAGTTTAATAAATCATTTAAAGAGGAATTGAACCAAAAAGATTTGGAGATCAGTATGTTACGTGTTCAGTTGGAAAACAATTTGGAAAGTGTTAAAAATCTTAGTGAGGAAGTAGAGATATTAAAAGATCAAATTGAGAGTGCGAAGGAAGACACTTTATTGAAAGAAAAATTCGAAAAACAAACGAAAGATCAAGTATTACAAATTGGTAAATTGAGACATGAAGCAATTATATTGAACGAACATTTAAAAAAGGCTTTGGCAATGTTAAAAAAGTCCAGTGATTCAGATAATGTCGATAAAGAGTTGATTTCTAATTTGTTAATTTCCTTTGTTTCAATTCCAAGAGGTGATCCAAAGAAGTTTGAAGTTTTGGAGTTGCTATCTAGTTTCTTAAATTGGGATGACGACAAGAAGCAACAGGCTGGGTTGATAAATAACTTGGAAAAGAAAATAAATCAATCTGGATCGAAAACTCAGAGCTTTGTCGCGTTATGGACGGAGTTCTTGGAAAAAGAAAGCGAAAAATAACGACAATATAGAGTAAAATTTGAAAATTTAAGTATAAGTTATTATATATGAAATCATACGCAAATTTTGGCATCTTTTTTTTTTTTTCTCATTTGCTTTTACATTTTTGTTGAGCATGAAAAGGAATGTAAGAGATAGAAATCGAGGGTGACCCAATATGTGGAGAAGAGAAATATCATCATCTGATTTGAAAAGTGTCCAGTCGCATGGACACCGTGGTATGTAGTGTGTGCGTGTAAGCAAGATGTACGGAGGTCTTGTAGAAAGTGTGTTTCTCGAGAAACACATTCGTTCGTTGTCGAATTGTCGATGGACGACGATATATGTATATATATATAGGTGAATTGTCTGCCGCAACAATTCATGGCTCTTATCTTTTGGAAAAGAAAGGAACCAACTTAGTTTTAGATGACAAATGAACGGCAGGATTATTAGTAAAGTAGTGATCCTTATTCTTACCTTTCGTGTGTAAAAGGGCAGTTATTATTCTTAACCTTTGTAAGAGTAAAGGGAGTTAGGAACATTAAATACGTTTACGAGATATAGTAATAGAAGTATTATATTATCAAGATATTAATTTCATTCTTAACGGATAATTATAACAATCATAAGAATTACAAGCAACGAAAGTTTATAATTGACGCTAAACATCTTCCTATATTACAAAAAAAACTAACATGTGCTACTTTAAAAAGTAAATCAATGAATTTTTCTCCGATACGGGGAGTCGAACCCCGGTCTCCACGGTGAAAGCGTGATGTGATAGCCGTTACACTATATCGGAAACTTTTAACAAGATTTGTTGTACACTAAGTTGTACACAGAAAGCAGAATTTTAACAGATGGGAAGCGCAAAATAATAATATAATAAAAGATTATATTATTCAGAAGATCGGATCAAAAACTAATTAATTGTTCTTTTTATTGTTAACTAAAATACAAAATTATATAAAATATTTATAAAGGAATTCTTCAAATTATTATCCAGGATATTGATATAATAACCTGGTATTTATACTTTTCAGAATTCCACAACTAACACATTACATTTGTAAACAGGATCATTTCAACTGAGATTTCTTATTCTTCAAATACACTAGTTACAACAAAAACTGTGTAACTTCCTTAAAACTGTGTAAACCTTTTCTCAAACTGTGTAACTGCTTGAGTTTTGACGTATGACTATTAAAGTTATATCATTGTATTCCATTTTTAATTCTTAATAAAACTAGATTAATTTCTAGCTTTTCGGGCATACCTTGGAGTGTATTTTCTTGTCCAAGTTCGTCTCATTTTATTCTATTTGGTTTACAACAAGATGTTGTACAGCAAGTTGTATACAGTACCAGAGTTATAACAGATGGAAACCGCAAAATAATAATATAATAAAACATTATATTATTCAGAAGATCGGATTAAAAACTAAGTAATTTTTATTTTTTTTTTTAACTAAAATACAAAATTATATAAAGTATTTATAAAGGAATTCTTCGAATTATTATCCAGGATATTGATATAATAACCTGGTATTTATACTTTTCAGAATTCCACAACTAACACATCACATTTGTAAACATCACCATTTCAACTGAAATTTCTTATTTTGCAATTAAACTAATTACATCAAAACTGTGCAACTTTCTTTAAACTGTGTAAACGCTTGATTTTTGACCTATGACAATTAATGTTATACCGTTATGTTCTATTTTTATTTCTCAATAAAACTGAATTAATTCCCAGCTTATCGGGCGTACCTTGGAGTGTCTTTTTTTGTCAATGTTCATTTCATATTATACTATTGGTTTACAACATGTACTTTAATGTAGGCTAAGTTATACACACACGCAGAATTATAACAAACAAGAAACGCGAAATAATAATATAATAAAAAATTATATTATTCTGAAGTTCGGAGTAAAAACTAGTATTCAATTATTCACTTTTAAATTAAATACAAAATTATATTAAATAAACATAAAGGAATTTTTTCAAATTACATCCAGGATATTTATGCAGTAACCTGGTATTTATACGCTTTTTACACGATGTATTTCGAGATATCAAATTTTATGCGTGGAATTGCTAGGGAATAATATGATTACTGTATTTCTTGTGCTGGAACGGAAATAACTAAATGGTACTATTTTATTACACGATTTATTTTAAGATATTAAGATTTATACGTGGAATTGTCAGAAATAACAAGAACACTGTAATTTTAGGAAGAAGGAAATTTGAAAATGGGTGCAACAATGACGAGATGCATAAAAAAATTTTCACACCTTTCAAAAAATGATTTTGAAAAAAATGATAAATCACGAGTATAAGTAGATCAATAATTCTAGATGTAAATATACTAGTAAAAAAATTGTTTATATAGTATATTTTAATGTATATTATATTTTTTATATTTTTTAAGAAAAACGGAACTTTTAAATAAAAAAAAGTAAGAAAAAAATAGAGTACTATTTTTTAACAAGCCTCTAAATATCAATTTGAATTAACTTTGAATAATAACGAACTAATGTCATTATCCAATAACATTAATTCTACTAGTATTAAACATTTAGAACACTTTGAGAGGATAAATTACAAGTATAAATAGATCAATAATTCTAGGTGTATATATACTAGTTGAAAATTGTTTATCCATATCATATTTTTAAGTTTTTTTTTGAAGAAAAACGGGATTTTTAACTAAAAAACTAAGATGAAAAATAGAATACTATTTTTAAACAAACTTCTAGGTATCATTTAAATTAATTTTAAAAAATATCAAAGTAATGCCATTGTCTAATAACATTAATGCTGCTAGTATTCAACATTTAAAACAAAAGGATTGCATAATATAGATAATTGATTAATTAATTAATTAATGTTTTATGAACTTTTTAGGAAAGAATATAATTAGTACAATTATACTTCGGCCATATTTAACTGTTGAAATATGATAGTTTTAAATCACATTTTTAGCATTGTTTAACAAACAGTTTTTATATTCTAGCCATATCTTACGAATGAAAAATTTTCATCATGGACGACAGAGAAACGACGTTACGTTGACACGAGAAAAAAAAAAGATATAATAAAAAAAAATAAGTAACTAATTAATTAAAGTTTTTTATAAACTTTATAGGAAAAATAGAACGGGTGCAATCATACGTTAGAAATATATAACAATGGTTGATTCACACAAATTCCTAAAGCTTCAATATAATAAAAAATATTCACAGAAGAGAAACTTCAATTAGGGATAAATATTATTTTTTTTTTTTTTAATTTTAAAATGTAAATGTGACAAAACTCGCGCTTCATCTCAATTGATATTCTTATTTTAAAAAATATTTACAAAGTAGATAACATTTCTGGATAATAATTATTTTGTAATTTTTTAATGAGTTATGCTGCAAAAGGTTTTAAACAAGTAAAATATTGGAAGCATATTTTATAATAAAATGGAAGTCTTTTTGCGACGCAGTATGTGGACAAAAGAATGTATGGGTTTATCGCAACTTTTAAAAATTTCAATTATGTGGAGTGCTAAATAAATCCTGCGTTATACTCCTTTTAAGATGGAGATCTTCAAAAAATAATTTAAAAAAAAAGTACGCTACAGAGTATCGAAGTTATAATATACATTAAATTGAATTATTATTTTTTTTTGTTTATATTTGTAAAACCCGCTGCAACTATCTTTTATATTTTTTCACATATAATTGCTAGGAAAAAATCCCTTAAATTTGAACAATTCAATAAAGCTGTAATTTCGTAGAAAAGATTAGCTTTTCAAGGACGGTAATTTATTTTTAAAATGTTTAGACGATCAATTATATCAGTATCTAAAGCATCCAAATTTGCAAGATTTAATTGTACCACTGCGTATACAAATGCTTTGGCGAATCTTAAACAGGATTTAAAGAAATCAATGATAGCAAAAGACAATTTAAAGAAAACCACAATCAGAGGCGTTCTATCTGAAATAAAAAATTATGAAATTGATAATAATAGCAAGACCATGGATGAATTTATGTTGCATAATCTTTTTTCAAAGTTAATAAGCCAAAGGACTGATTCCATCCAAAATTACTTGATCAATGAAAGAAAAGATTTAGCCGATAAGGAGCAACTAGAAGTTGCAATTATTAAAAAGTATCAAGAAGAATTGCCTGTTGCTTCGAAAGAAGAAATCGACTTGAGAGTCAAGAATTTATTAAAGTCTTTAAAAGAAAAGGAACCAAATTTACAAATGAAACAAGTGTTTAGCAACTTTGATTGGAAGAACTTACCTACTGAATGGAAGACATCAAAAAATACTATTAAAAGTAGCATCGTATCTCAATTCAAAAGTATTTTTTCTTAGGATACTTCAAGTTTTAAATTTATTGTAGAAAATTTTTGCAAATTTAAGAAGCTTATTTGTAACATGTAAATAATATACTGTATATACAGAATTTTTTTTTCTTTGGAAAAACCGCAGAAAATTGTTCTTCACGTATTTACGACATTTGAAGTCTAATTTTTATTTTTCCGTGTGTTTTTCTTTCATGTTTATATTGTTTTGTGACACAATAAATTAATTGTGGAAATTTTTCCGATCACCACAAATACCAATTTCTTTTCATATAAATAATTAAGCCTCTACAAATGTTGATTTGATTTAAAATTTATTTTTTTTTTTTTTATCAGAGTTAAAAACACTTTATTTTACCAGTTCACGCAAACACATAATTATAAAACAAATCATCTATTGCTTCAACAAATGTTTAAACAATTTTTTATTTCAATTTTCTTTACTTTTTGCTTTGCAAAGGTTTTTGCATCAAAATATTCTATTTCAATTTTATCTGATGATTTTGATGAAGAAACAAAAAAAAGCAGCTTTGAAACCAAACAAGATGATTCATTAATTATTCATGTTAATCCTGATAGTATTTCTCCTGAACTTTTGAAAAAATTTAACGAAGCTTCAAATGTTGTTTTTTCAAATATTCCAGGTTCACCAAAATTTATCAGTTTAAATTCTTTTGAGAGTGCCAACCAAATTGAAAACGTTTTGCCAAATGTTATTGACAACAGTTCGGCCAATGTCTCGTTACAAAATATAATAAAACATAGAAAATTTTATGAGATCAAGAAGATTTTGAAGGATATAATCAATGATGATCTCGATTCTGATGATGAAGATGATTCTGATGATGAATATGAATCTGACGATGAATGTAACTTAGATGATGAAACGCATGTTGGCGAAGAAGATGAAAATGAAGAAGATGAAAACAAGAAGGAAGATTACGATATTGAATACAGTTGGAAAGCACAACATATAAAAAACGTTGTTAATTCGAAAGATGAAAACAAGAAAAATAATTATAATAAAATTTTAAAAAAAAAAAGAAGTTTAAATACAACAATAAATGGTATTACTTCAAAAAGTTACACTTTAAGTAAATTAATACTACCAACGTTTAAAAAAAATAATATTACAAATTCGAGTAGAATCTTCAATGAAGGGGTTAGTCGGTCAATTCAAACTTCGCTATCGACCTTTAATGAAACAAAACACAATGTTTCAGCACAAAAGTTTTTAACCGAAAGTAATTTTGGCGGTGTAGAAACATCTAGTCTAACAAACAGTACTGGAATATCGGCGCTGGAAAACGGTTCGCCAAATACTATGCCTGCAATCGTATTTTTCCTGACTACAATTATTACATTTTTTATTATAATTTAAATTTATTAGAGTATTAAAATAACAAATACGTATTTTGATAAAAATATAAGATTTTAATTTAACTTATCATACATATTTTTCGGTTTGTTTTTGATGTAGTCATTCTTGTTTATTGCGACGTTTGTGATCGTGAACTACGACAAAAATTAGTCGAAAATCGCAACATAATAATTAAGATTCGCACATTAAAAAGAATTGGACTTCATAGCAAGACAAACTCTATTTCCAAAAAAAAGTATAAAACAAAATCAGTGATTAAGAAATACTGAGATAATAAAAACTAAAATGGTACCAGTATGTTAGAATTAGATAGGTTTTTAAAATTTTTTTATAGTATTACAATTAGATACTAACTAGTAGTTGATAATATCGCGTACATAATTTTAGCCAAAACAAACTGTAAAGAGAACGATAAGAATTAAAACTACTCAACATATATTACCAGATTTACCACCTGTAGAGAATTTCCCCATTCGTGAATGGAGTATTGAAATTTTATTGTTGGATAAGGACGGAAATGAATTACCAGCCACTATACTAGATAAAGTCGTGTATCATTTACATCCTACATTTGCAAATCCAAATAGAACTTTTACAGAATCTCCTTTTAAAATAGTCGAACAGGGTTGGGGTGGCTTTCCATTAAACATTAGCTTATTTTTACTTGAAAAAGCCGGCGAGAGGAAGATAACACACGATTTGAATTTTCTACAGGAGCAGTATCAGATAGATCATGTTATACAAATACCAATTAATAAGCCATTATTGGCTGCAGAACTAGCAAAGAGTGGACCCGTAGAGGAAGTTGTTACCGGCAAAAGAAAAACCACCGTTGCTAATGGGGAATCGAAGGCCAAAAAACCAAGGATTGCTACTACACCAATGGTAAAAGGTGATATTGATATTGAGAAATTAGCTTTTGGGTTGACCAAACTAAAAGAAGACGATTTAGTAGGTGTTGTTCAAATGATTACAGATAATAAAACTGCAGAAATGAACGTAACAAATAACGTAGAAGAAGGTGAATTTGTCATGGATTTATTTAGTTTACCAGAGAGCTTACTAAAAAGTTTATGGGAGTACGTTGAAAAAAACATTGAATAATGTAATACATGTACTAATGTATAATGATAATTTATAAGTTACATGGTTGTATAATTAATTTACTTCTGAATATATATATATATTAAATTTATTTCATGTTTATTTCATACCGTGTTATGAAATAGAATTTTTCATAATCCAAATAATACACCATAATAATTTTCTTTTCTATTAATTACATATGGATATTGACGGTAATGAAAATCCATCAATTGCCCTAATTATGAAGATTTTCTGATGCGCGCCCAGAAAAAATGCTAAAGCATATTTATTTCTGATGAAATCAAACCATGAAATAAAACCTATAGATAAAAAAGGCTTTAAAGTGGAATTAAAGGAAAGACATAAGCACAAATAAGCAATGGATGACGTATGTTTAACAGATTGAAGCTTTTAATTTTGTTATTGTGAATGTTTTTTTGGAATATCTTGTACTAACAAATTATAATTTATACCGATATCAGACTGAAAATATTGAAATAATAATACGTGTAAAAACACAGCAGATAATAATTGAGGAAAGTTCAAATGAAGACGATTTGCCAACACGTTTATGGAGAACAGAAATATACTTGCTTGATCAAAATCAAAAAGAAATGGATGTTCGTACTTTATTTTCATCGTGTACATATACATTACATCCTACATTTGATAACCCAGTAAGGCAAACAGAAAAGAAAAAGTTTGCGATAGAGGAAGTAGGATGGGGCGAATTTACCCTGAAAATAGTTTGTCATTATATTAATGACTTGGGAAAATGTACTCTTCATCATGATATAGACTTTGAGGAAAATGCATATGCCGTAGATTACAGCATTCAAGTTCCATGGGAAATGCCTGAGATACGTAAAGCTTTGTCAAAATATTTTATTTTACCTGAAATAAAAGAAAGAAAAGAAACTAACTGGTATACAGATATTAGTTTGCTTCGTCATCAAATGCTTTTACTTGATGAAGATGAGATAACGAAATGCGTTCAAGTCATTTTACATAATCCAGCGATTCACAATGAAATAGAAAAATGTAATAGAAAATTACCTTTTTACACGACTTTGGCCCAATTCCCTCAAACCTTAATTAAAGAGTTAATTAATTATGTAGAGTTTCTGATACAAAGTAGGAAAGTTGCAGAACAAAAAAATAAAGATCAGGATGAGGATGACTCCTTTGCCTTTATGCCTGAAATAACAAGCAATAATCACGAGGAAGATTATTATGAGTAATTTTTAGTTTCACTAAAGGCAAGATTTTAGGTTTTCAAAACGGACAATAAGTAATGTTTTATTTTTTTTGACATCAATGCCATTGAAATATACATGTATTTTACACAAATAGCATAAGAAACGTAGTTCCACAATTCTACTTTCTACTTTCTATAGAGTATTTAAATAATAATTAAAAGTTGATACTTTACAAAATTAACCTATTCGTAACCAGGTGACCATATCCTCATAGTGGAGTCCCACGATCCTGTACAAACGGCTAAGCCATCCGGACTAGTTCTAACTTTTGAAACTCTATTTGAATGTCCTTCAAGTTTTCCAACAATTTCTGCTTTCAAAGTATCCCATACTACACAACCTAGTTCAGTATAACAGGCATACATCAATCGACCAGAAGCACTGAAGTCGATAGACATGACCCCTTGGTTATCCAAATAGCTTGAACTAATTCTAGTAGAAGTTGGTGATGGTGCACCAGTCCTTCCATATCCCATTGTTTGAGATTTATATGTTTTTTGGTCTTGTTTTTGTAGCCCATTTGTCAAAGAATAACTAGCAATAGAACAATCAGAACGTAAATCAAACATTCTTATCATCCCATCATCACAACCGAGTATTATCGAATTACCGTCTTTAAAAAACTGCAATGCATTTACATCTTTATCACTGACAAAGAAATTCTGTACTGCTGCGGGTGATCTTATGTCCCAAATATATGCGTAGCCATCAGATCCACAACTTGCAAAAATATTTTCTCTTGTTCCAGGAGGAGGCAATGATAAAGCAAGCACGTCACCTAAATGATCTGCGTATTCTCTTATTCTTTTAGCTTTCGGAATATTCCATAATGCACAAGTCATATCACCACTGGCTGTTAAAATATTAGTATCATCAAAAAAATCGATATCAGAAATATAACACGTATGCCCTTTAAATATTGTCTGGACGTTTTGTTGTATTCTGCTTTCTTTTGAAACGCTATACACGGTACAGTTGTTATTAAGCCCCGCACTAGCAACCAATTTACCTTTTGGGGAAATGGCACAAGATAAAACCCACTGTGAATCTAAAGGAATTGCATTTTGTTTCAAACCTGTAGCACTATCCCAAATTAACATAAACCCATCTTGACTTGCACTAAGTATGTTTTCAGAATTACGACTCCATCTAAAATCGGAAATTTTATTGTTGTGCCCTTTTAATTTTATTGTTGGTTTTAAATTAATAAGGCTCTTGTTTAAAGGCCTAACTTGTTTGGCCATTTCAAAAAGATCTGCATCCTGTGTTTTTAATTTAATTCTGTCAATTTGTTGATAAAGAATTTTTGTTTCCTGTCTTGCTAGATTTATCTTTTGTTGAATTTCTTCTTCAATATTTGATGATTCGTCAGATAACATAAAAGTTTGTGGTTTAACAGAAGGACTTGAAAGATTTGAAATTAAAGGATCATTTGTATCAATCGGTGTCAATTGGTAAACTGACATTGCTAATTAAAATTTTGGTTTTAAATTATTTATGTATTACTCTTTCTTTTTTTTAACTACTGTAAACTGTGATTGCTTAAAATTTAGTTTGATTTGATCTGCTTTAATTTGCGTATAATAAATATCAAAACTGAAGGTTCAATAAAATTTTATTGAATAATATTACAAGATTTTTAAAAAAAAAAAGAAATTATTATTCAAAAAATAAGAATAAAAGAATGTGGTAGGAGAGTAAAAATACTTTTAATGTCTTTGGCTCCCACAACATCCCAATTATCAGATTATCAAATTTGAGAAAGTTGCAAAACGTAACGTGTTGTAACTTCTGAACTGAATTCCTGCATAACCCACTGAATATTTTCTAACATAATTGAGAAATTTAGGTGAGGAAAATAATAAACCTCAAAAAGAAAGTGTACATTCCTGCGATGCGACATGCGTGAAATACGCGTAGAAAATTACATCAAACAATAAAACCACACAAACCGAATAATAAAGTCGAAAGTAGTAGTAATAGTAGTGGCAGTAGCAGCCGTTTCGTTCATCACTCTTAAGTAAATGTTTTTTGCTAGCTATATATTTTTAATTTTGATAATATTGACTAACGATTATTACTTTTGCTAATATTACTGTCTTCCATATTTAAATATGTATAAAGCTGATAAATTACACCTAAACAATGATAAACATGCTTGAAAATACAGAGCCAATGAAGTGGCTGCAATTTTTTTGCTCAGTTTTTGTGTAGCAAAATTAAATTTTTACATTTATTTAAATCCTAGCCGCTTATAATGGTTCACCAAGAAAAGATGAACTTTTCTATTTTTTATAAGCTGCAATCAAGTTCTTGCAATGGGTTTTCTTGATTTTTGGTTGGAATTTTTCAATGTTTGATATTCTGAGGCAAAAATTGTAGGTATCTTTCGTCGGTACTGAGATGACAAACAAAAGTTGGCATTTAATGGTACTTTACTTAATCTTTTTGGAATTCACACCGATTGTTGTTGTTTGCAGCAGAACGCAGACAATCACGTGCACTTACCGAAATCAAACAAATTTGACAAACTATAAACTAAAATTCATTAGAACAATATTCAAATAAGCAATGAAGCATCTCTTGTTCTTTACCCTAAAAAAAAAAAATTTAAATTGCAAGGATATTCATCACTTTTTTTGAATTTACTTATTACTTTTATATCAAAACAAAAAAGAAAATTTCTGCTGTATAATAATATCGTGCACATAAAAAACATCCATGAACGTAATACAGGGTTCTTTGGCTAGGAATTATATTCCGATGTCTAGATACTTATCAAGTTCAATAATATTGAGAAAAACTGCGCAGAGACAAACTTTATTGGGGAATAGACTGTATCATCATTCGTTCATGAATCCATTTTTGCTTCCCTTTCAATTTATTCAGTTCATTCATTTAACTTCAACTGTAAAATTTAATAACCTTTCCGTAATAAAAACAAAAAGATTCATATCTATATTTCCAAAATTAATAGGTAAAGTAATTAAGGCCCCAGCATATTTAGGTGGGGGGCTTGCTGCCGTTGGGAGTTACGTCGCATATAAAGTAGAACAAACAGGTAATTACACCATGGATAAGTTGAATGAGTTAAAAGACTTTTCAAATTCGATGAGAGACAAGTTTGGAAATCTGTTTTCAGGCGACGCTGGTGGTGGAGGTGGTGAAGGTTCAAATAATGGCAATGGTGGGTCTGATGGATCTATGCAAGCAATTACGGTACTAGGTGCAATGTCTGATGAAGATAATGATGGAAAAAAGAAAAAAAAAAAAAATGAAGATGAAGATGAAGATGACAATGAAGATGATGAGGATGACGAAGAAGATAAAGTTGACACTACGCAGGACGAAATTTTAAATTTAACAAAACAGATGATTGAAATTAGATCAATCCTGAATAAAGTCGATTCTTCTTCTGCAAATTTAACTCTTCCCTCAATTGTTGTAATTGGCTCACAATCTTCTGGTAAATCTTCTGTTTTAGAATCAATTGTTGGAAAAGAGTTTTTGCCAAAAGGGTCAAATATGGTAACTAGAAGACCAATTGAACTTACATTGGTGAACACCCCAAATTCCAATGTTATTACAGCCGATTTCCCTTTCCAAAGGTTATATAATATCAAAGATTTTAAGGAAGTAAGCAGAATTTTATTGGAATTGAACATGGCTGTTCCAACTACAGAAGCTGTTTCTGAAGATCCAATTCAACTGACTATTAAATCTTCTCGTGTTCCTGATTTATCGCTAGTAGATTTACCCGGTTATATTCAAGTGGAAGCCGCAGATCAACCAGTTGAATTAAAATCGAAGATTCGTCAATTGTGTGACAGATATTTACAAGAACCAAATATCATTCTTGCCATATCTGCTGCCGATGTTGATTTGGCAAATAGTTCTGCACTAAGGGCTGCAAAACGTGCTGATTCAGAAGGGTTAAGAACTATTGGTGTCATTACAAAATTAGATTTAGTTACCCCTGAGGAAGCCCGCCATATATTAAATAATAAAAAATATCCATTAAAGATGGGTTATGTTGGTGTCATTACTAAATCTCCTAGTAGCTTTAATAAAACTCACCATTTAAGTCTTTTTAAAGACTCACAGTACTCTAAAAATTCTCCTTTGGGTGGGTTGTTTGGGAAAAAATCAGAAACTGAAGACGAACTGTATAAAAACCAAATGTTAACGAAGAAAACCGACGAATATTTTCAATTAGGTTTGGAACAAATAAAATCTCGTCAATTTGAAAAACTTTACTTCAAAGATAACAAAAAATATTTTTCAAATTGTGAAGTTTCAACCAAGAGATTAAGAGAAAAGTTAATAAAAATTTTGGAAATTTCAATGTCCAAGGCTTTAGAACCAACTTCTAATATCATTCAACAAGAATTAGATGATGCATCATACTTATTTAAAGTAGAATTTAATGACAGACAATTAACTCCAAAATCGTACTTACTAAACAATGTCGACATTTTAAAATCGTCAATTAAGGAGTTCCAAGAAAAATTTAACCGAACTGAACTAAAGTCTATTTTAAAAGCTGATCTAGATCAAAAAGTATTGGACATTTTAGCTACTAGATATTGGAAAGATGATAATATATCGGAATTAACAAATAAGATGAATAATGACAATGAAATGTTGTATTGGCATAAAAAATTAGACTTGGCATCATCAAGTTTGACAAAAATTGGAATTGGTAGATTGTCAACTGTTTTAGTGACAAGTTCGATATTAAAAGAATTAGAAAATATTTTAAACAATACACAACTTAAAAACCATGATTTAATCAAAGATTTGGTTACAAATACCGCTCTTAATGTGTTAAATACTAAATATTATTCAACGGCTGATCAAGTTGAAAATTGTATAAAGCCATTCAAATATGAAATTGATTTAGAAGACCGTGATTGGGATTTAGCGAAAGATCATTCGATCCGTCTACTTAAAGAAGAACTTCATCAATGCCAACAAAGGTTCCAAGCCATAAAAAATACAGTTGGAGGCAAAAAATTACATCGCGTAATGTCTTATATTGAGCAAGATGGTTCAACTCAAAAGGAAACGTTGGGTATGTCTAAAATACTATTAGAACGTGGTTCGGAAGCTGTTTTTCTGGATAAGAGAACTCAAGTGCTGAATTTCAGACTACAAATGTTGAAAAATAAGTGCTACTCTGCTAATGAAAAAGAGCGCTGTCCCGAAGTGTTTTTGAATGCAGTTAATGAAAAGTTGACATCTACTGCTGTTTTGTTTTTAAATGTCGAGTTACTGAGTGATTTTTTTTACAATTTTCCAATCGAGTTAGATAAAAGGCTTGGATTTTTAAGCAATGAGCAAATAGAACTGTTTGCAAAGGAAGATCCAAAAATATCTAGACACATTGAATTACAAAAAAGAAAGGAATTACTCGAGCTGGCTCTAGAAAAAATTGATTCTATTTTGGTTTTCAAGAAGAGTTACAAAAATATTAAAAAGTAGACTAAATTTAAACAAAAGTATTTATCTTTAATTCGCTAAATCAGGATTCTTTTTTTTAAGTTTAGCATATATAACGGGATGATCCCGAACTCTTTTCATCTGTAATTAGTAATTTTATGTTGTTAAAAATTATTTTCGTACTAATAATTCATTCATTCATGAATTCCTGCTGACAAACAAACACCCACACATCATCTAGCGCTAAAATTTTTTTTTTTGTTTGATCTCATCAGAATAATACAATAATACTAAACTACGGTAAATCAACAAGCTCATCAGTCAAAAAAAAACAAATTTTTCAATTTTCAATTCGGTGAGTAGAGGTGTGGAATATATTATATATTTTTAATTTAGTGAAAATTTAACTTTGAAATATTTAATAAGATCATCATGGCTGGAGGTGCTGCAAAAAAAAGAAAAACTGGCTCTGCCAACGGACATCATGATTATGAAAAGGATGAAACATTTGAAGAACTTTTAAAGCCTGTTTACAAGGGTAAGAAACTGACTGATGAAATTAATACTGAAGAAGATAAGTGGAATTTATTACCAGCTTTTTTGAAAGTTAAAGGTTTAGTTAAACAGCATCTGGATTCTTTTAATTATTTTGTTGATGTCGATTTGAAAAAAATTATTAAAGCTAATGAGTTGATTTTATCTGATGTCGATCCTGAGTTTTACTTGAAGTATGTGGATATTAGAATTGGTAAAAAATCAAGTTCATCAACTAAAGACTATTTAACACCACCACATGAATGTAGATTAAGAGATATGACATATTCTGCTCCAATTTATGTTGATATTGAGTACACCAGAGGTAGGAACATTATTATGCATAAAGATGTTGAAATTGGTAGAATGCCGATCATGTTAAGATCTAATAAATGTACTTTATATGATGCTGATGAAAAGACAATGGCCAAATTAAATGAATGTCCTTTAGACCCAGGTGGTTATTTTATTGTCAATGGTACAGAAAAAGTCATCTTGGTTCAAGAACAATTATCGAAGAATCGTATTATTGTTGAATCTGATACTAAAAAGGACATTGTTCAGGCATCCGTGACATCCTCTACCCATGAAAGAAAATCTAAAACTTATGTCATTACTAAAAACGGGAAGATTTACTTAAAACATAATTCCATTGCTGAAGACGTCCCGATTGTAATTGTCCTGAAGGCTGCTGGTATTGTCTCTGATTTAGAAATTATGCAATTAGTTTGTGGTAATGATAGTAGTTACCAAGATATTTTTGCGGTCAATTTAGAAGAAGCAGCAAAGTTGAATATTTACACTCAACAGCAAGCTTTGGAATTTATTGGTGCAAAGGTCAAAACTATGAGAAAACAAAAGTTATCTATTCTACAAGAAGGTATCGAAGCTATTGCCACCACCGTAGTTGCCCATTTAACTGTTGAAGCTTTAGATTTTAGGGAAAAATCATTATACATAGCCATGATGACCCGTAGGGTTGTAATGGCAATCCATAATCCAAAGATGGTTGATGACAGAGATTATGTTGGTAACAAACGTTTAGAATTGGCTGGTCAATTGATTTCATTACTATTTGAAGATTTATTTAAAAAATTTAATAGCGATTTCAAAATGAGTATTGATAAGGTATTAAAAAAACCAAATAGAGCAATGGAATATGATGCTTTACTTTCTATTAATGTACACTCAAACAATATTACAAGTGGGTTAAACAGATCTATTTCTACAGGTAATTGGTCTTTGAAGAGATTCAAGATGGAAAGAGCAGGTGTAACACATGTTTTGTCCAGATTATCGTATATCTCTGCATTGGGTATGATGACAAGAATTTCATCTCAATTTGAAAAATCTAGAAAAGTTTCTGGTCCAAGAGCTTTGCAACCTTCACAATTTGGTATGCTTTGTACAGCAGATACTCCAGAAGGTGAAGCGTGTGGTTTAGTTAAAAACTTGGCTTTAATGACACATATTACTACTGATGATGAAGAAGAACCAATTAAAAGAATTTGTTACATTCTTGGTGTTGAAGACATTACCGTCGTTGACAGTGCTTCATTTCATTTGAATTATGGTGTTTATTTGAATGGTACGCTTATTGGTGCTACCAGATTTCCAAATAAGTTCGTTAATCAATTCAGAGCTATGAGAAGAACTGGTAAGGTTTCTGAATTTATTTCTATTTATAAAAATACTCATCAAAATGCTGTCCATATTGCTACCGATGGTGGTAGAATTTGTAGACCGTTGATCATTGTCACTAACGGTGAATCTCATGTCAAAGCTGAACATTTGAGGAAATTGTTAAATGGTGAGTTGGTATTTGATGACTTTTTAAAATTAGGTTTAGTTGAATACTTAGATGTCAATGAAGAAAATGATTCTTTTATTGCTCTTTACGAAAAAGATTTAAATCCAGCTATCACACATCTAGAAATTGAACCATTTACCGTTTTAGGTGCTGTTGCTGGTTTAATTCCTTATCCACATCATAATCAGTCCCCTCGTAATACATATCAATGTGCGATGGGTAAGCAAGCCATTGGTGCAATTGCCTATAACCAGTTCAAGAGAATTGATACCTTGTTATATTTGATGATTTATCCACAACAACCTATGGTTAAGAGTAAAACAATTGAATTAATTGATTATGATAAGCTGCCTGCAGGTCAAAATGCTACTGTTGCTGTTATGTCATACTCGGGTTATGATATTGAAGATGCTTTAGTTATAAACAAATCTTCAATCGACAGAGGTTTTGGTAGATGTGAAACACGTAGAAAGACAACTACTGTCTTGAAAAGATACCCTAACCATACGCAAGATATTATTGGTGGTATGCGTGTGGATGAAAAAGGTGAACCAATATGGCAACATAAATCTCTGGGTCCTGATGGTTTGGGTGAAGTTGGTATGAAAGTTGAAAGTGGTCAAATTTACATTAATAAATCTGTTCCTACCAATTCTACTGAACCTTTCTCTAATCCCGCACAAGCTCAATTTAGAGAGACCCCTGTTATATATAGGGCACCTGAAGCATCTCATATTGATCAGGTTATGATGTCTGTATCGGACAATGATCAAGCTTTGATCAAAGTGCTATTGAGACAAAATAGAAGACCAGAACTTGGTGACAAATTCTCGTCGAGACATGGTCAAAAGGGTGTTTGTGGTATTATTGTTCAGCAAGAAGATATGCCATTTAATGACCAGGGTGTTTGTCCTGATATCATCATGAATCCACATGGTTTTCCATCTCGTATGACAGTTGGTAAAATGATTGAATTAGTTTCTGGTAAGGCAGGTGTTCTAGATGGTAGTTTACAATATGGTACTTGTTTTGGTGGTTCTAAATTGGAAGATATGTCGAAAATTCTAGTCGAGAAAGGTTACAATTATTCTGGTAAAGATATGTTATACTCTGGTATTACTGGTGAATGTTTACAAGCTTATATTTTCTTTGGTCCTATCTATTATCAAAAATTGAAGCATATGGTTTTGGATAAAATGCATGCAAGAGCAAGAGGTCCAAGAGCTGTTTTGACTCGTCAACCAACGGAAGGTAGATCCAGAGATGGTGGTTTGAGATTAGGTGAAATGGAAAGAGATTGTGTTATTGCTTACGGTGCTTCGCAATTGTTATTAGAAAGATTAATGATTAGTTCAGATGCTTTTGAAGTTGATGTTTGTGACAAGTGTGGTTTAATGGGTTATAGTGGTTGGTGTACCACCTGTAAGAGTGCAGAAAATGTTGTGAAAATGACTATTCCATACGCTGCAAAATTATTATTTCAGGAATTATTATCAATGAACATTGCTCCAAGACTGAGATTAGAAGATATTTTCCAAGAGTAATTGCCATGAAGGTATTAAATCATCTAAATTCTTTTTTAATTACTTTCTTTTTGGTACTTACTGCCACCCCACATAAAAAAACAAACGACAAACAAACGAACACACCCAATTTCTAAAATATTTAAAAACGATGTGCATTATTTTATATAGAACTTTAGCAAAGCATATAATGATTTTTTTTTTTTTTTCATTCTTTTATTTATTTTGCCAAATAGGGAGCTACTATGAGACGGCAGTTGAGGTTTTTTGCTTCTAAGTTGACATAAATTTGTTTTTATTAAATAATTTACAAATGTTTAATATTGCTTATATATAATTTAAAATGAAAAATCATGTAGAATTCCTTTAACTTATATATTAATCTGACATTTCAAGATCTTCTTCCATTCTTTTTGCTTCTTCCTTTTCTTTATCTTCTTCTTCTAAACTTTCTCTTAATAATTTAGCCTTTTCTTCTTTAACTTCACGTTGAACAACAACGTAGGCACCTAATGGAGTCTTTTCCCA
This sequence comes from Jamesozyma hellenica, assembly GCA_030571615.1. Lineage (NCBI taxonomy): Eukaryota > Fungi > Ascomycota > Saccharomycetes > Saccharomycetales > Saccharomycetaceae > Jamesozyma > Jamesozyma hellenica. Next base: position 19,242 of record JAJLYD010000001.1, on the reverse strand, counting down.
TGGTACATCGTTTAAAAATCTATTAACTTCTGTCTTATTACTTGGGCTAAAATCAATATCCAACCTTTTATCTTGAATATATTTACTGTTTTGTTGTAATTTTTCAACAATATTAGATAGCTGTTTGTTAAACTTGACATTCTTCGTTGTTTTAATGTAGCGACGTAAAGTAATGATTACAGGTGTAACCAATTCAGGGAAAGAAACACTCTTACAGTATAAGGTAAAATATTCACCTAATAAATCAACATATTGTTCGGATAAACCTTCTTGATAAACCTTAGTACCTAAGTAAGCTTGAGTACATTTGACGTTGTGCTCAAAATCAAATGCTTCTAAGTTTTCGCTTTTCTTTGGAATTTTGGTGAAGGCGGTCGAAGATAAAATTTCTGAAAGAATTGGGAAAATTGGAATAAAAACACCAGTATTTTGAGACATTCTAATCAAAGATCTAATTAAATAGAATCTTAGGGGGAAAAATTGAGCAGTTGGGATTAATCTGGCAACACCAATAGTAACTTGCACTAGCGGGTAAATTAATTGTCTTAAAGGAGATTCACGACCTTGTTCCTTTTCTGGATTGCAAGAGAATGATAAAACACGAGACCAAAAATCTAAAGAGTGACAAAATTGCCAATTGTAAATTATTTTATAAGCATCGGCGGAATTGTTTTTCATAGTTTTCTTTGTTGTAGCATTCATTGTGTTTCTTAGATGAATGGCTAATTGTCTAATATATTCAAAACCAATTTGATAACCTAAGACTTCATCAATACCGAATAATTCAGCGGCAGAATTCTTCTGGAAGTTAATTAATGGCATGTTACGAATATTAGTCTTACGACAACTTTTAACGAAAGTAGAGTAAGTTGATTTTAAGACTACTTCTAATAATGATTTTTTAAATTCTTTGGAGGCGTTGTGCAAGAAAGCAAAAGAAGCAATTTGAGTTTCAACTTCTCTACTAGTAGCCCAAACTTCGACAATGGCTTTAATAATTTCTTTTAAAATTCTTCTGTAAGATAATAAAAATGGTAAGAATTGATTGACAGAATGTAAAACCATAGCAGCCGTTTCAGTATTGGTGATATCGTTTAACAAAATCAATAATGAGGCAGCATGTGCTTTAACAATGGAAGAAACTTTGGAGACGTTATTATTAGATGGTAATATTCTAGAACCTTTAGAGTTTTTGTAAGGAACTAATTTTTGAACAGCTTGTGGTAAATCCTTTAAGGCAACAAACATTAATTCGTGGAAAGCCTTTTCATCAGTGACTGCATACTTATATTCTTCTAAATTATCAGCAGTATTTAAGTTAACGGCAACTTTGAATGCAGTGACCACATTTCTTAATAATTTTAAGTTTGGTTTTTCACGTAATTGAGTCTTCCATTGTTTAACTAATTTTAATGTTAATTCAATTTTTTCAACTTCTGGTTCTTCTTTTTCTTCTTTGGCTACCTGGTCTTCGTCATCTTGTTCTTCATCACTTATAGCATCTAATGGATTTGTACCCGCGAAATCTAATAAATCTTTGTCATTTTCCTGTAAATATTTGTAAAATTCGGGATCATTTTTGGATAAAGAAGCCATGGTAGTAGCCATATCTTCTTCTTCAGAAGATGAATCATCTGAACTGTCATCGCGACTTTCTTTTTTAGATTTCAACTTTTTGTTTTCCTTTGGAAGCTCGATACCTTTGTCAAAAAATTCTTCAACAGACATGTCCTTGAAAACTTCTTCCTTAGCTGAGCTTTTCAACTTTTGTTCCTCTTTACTTAATGCAGCGCTTCTCTTTTCTTCTAGAGTTTTGTTACCACGACGACCTTGAATTCTCTTACTATGTTCCTTATCATTCTTTCTCTTTTCAATGGTTTTTTTCAAATGTTTACTTTGAAACTTTTTGGTAGATTTAGATACTTTACCCATCTTCAATTAGCTTACCTGAATATATTATGGTTATTAACTTTATCTTTATTTCAACAAACTGTTAATATTTGTATAGCATCAACTAAATAACTCGAATGAATAAATTAAACTCATCGCATCTGTTAAAAAAAAAAAAAAAATGAATTTTTTTTTTCGCAGTTTCAAAAAATTTTTCATTTCGTTTTGTATGATCTTTTTTTTTTTTTTTTGAAAAATATAGAAAATTGTTAAAATGACTTAAAATAACATTGTGGGAAGTTTATTTCAGTGACATATTTTGGTTTTGGAGTTCTGTATAGATAATTTGTTATTACAAATATTTTTGATGTTCGTTCCGTCAATTACAAAAGTTTTTCTTCGAAGAACTACATTGGCAGCCGTAAGATTCATCAATTGTAATTCATGTGGTGTCGAATTACAAAGTAGCAAACCCAAAGAAACGGGATACTATATTGAAAGCAAAGAAAAACCTAAGAAAGATGTATTGAGAGAATTAGAAAACATAAAGTATTTATTATTTAGTCAAGAAATACAAAATTTTAAAGATGGTGAAAAAACGGATAGAATAATAAAGGAAAAGAAACCACCAATCTGTGTGCGTTGTAACGATGCAATTAATCAAAATAAGTATGATATCAAAGATTTTACTAAATTTTCATATAGTTCAATTTTTAATGGTATTCCACTTCAAAGCAAAATAATTCATATGATAACATTTCCTGAATTTCCATTAAATTTGAATTCAAAATTATTGCAAAATAAAAATTTTAATACGACATTAGTACTTTCAAAAGCGGATCAGGTAATACCCAATGAAACTATGTTACAAAAATGTGTTCCGCAATTTTTAAAAGATTTTCTAAAATTTAATTTGCATATAACAACGAATAAATCTATGGGTATATCTGCATTAAGACATTGGAATCTTGCAACATTATTTTCAATGCTGGCTAAAAAATCTTTTTTGGTTGGTAATTCTAATGCAGGTAAATCAACATTAGTCAATTGTTTATTACGTGAATATTTAGGTAAAAAAATGAGTTTTGATAAAAAGGGTGAATTGATTGATAATAACACTAATACTCATAGTAATACAAAAGATTATATAAAGAGCCAAAGTGCTGGAGTGTCTCATATTCCAAATATGACAAGAAATATTCAACCTTTCAAGATTAATAACAAAATTCTTTATGATTTACCAGGCTACTCAACGGATATGAATGAAAAATATTTGGAAGAAATAGTTAATAAAGAATGGCTTCAAAAATTTAGAAAAACCGAATTATTCAATAAAAGAAAATTGAAGAAGAAGACTTATATTACATTTAAAGGTACAGAAAATGGAGCATGTTATACTATTGGTGGGGTGTTTTTTTTAAAGCCACCACCTAATACTATCAATCAAATAGTTAAATTTATACCTGGAGAATATTCAACATTTAACAATATAGATAAAGCATTAGAAGTCTTTAGAAATTGTTATGAGTTTAAAGAAAGAGAACATCCGTTAAAAAAATATTGTGGTGTTTTACGAAATATTTGTGAAAAAGAAGAATACGTTAGACATGTTATTCCACCATTTCAAGGTAGTATAGAAATTGTTATTAAAGATATTGGTTATTTCTTACTAAGAACTACTGGTAAATATCAATTTAAAGGCCTATATGAAATTTGGTTACCTAAAAGTATGACCTTATGTATTAGAGAACCATTAGAAAAAACAATCATGGCAGGTTATAAACAATTTATTGAATCGAATGGTAAATTACCTAGTTGTCCAAAAGATAGACCAATTGTTAGCTCTACATATCCAATGAATTTTAACGAGGAAGATACATTAAATAAAATGAGAGAAATTTATTTGGAAAGAACTAAAAATGATCTATCTTCTCGTAGATTTCATGATATCAATGCAATTTCATTATTAAGTAATGTTTTACCTGAACCATTAAATCTTTATTGGTATTATAAATGGTGATTTTATTTTATACCTAAAGACTTTCACCTTAGCATACAGTAATAACTGTTTTTTATTAATTTAATAAGAAATTTTATTTAATTTTATTTTATATATAATTTTTTTTTTAAATAAAAACCTGTAAATAAAGGCAACAATAAAAGAAAAAGTTACTTAAAAATTTGCGTTTAAAAAGCACATCTCTAGATATATACAATTAAAAAGTGAATTGAATCTTTATAAAAAAAAAAATAGAAAAAAAAACAAAAAAAAAACATTGATTTCCTTTAACAACAACGATAGTAATATTATTTTATTATACAAATGTACCGGTTGTAAATCAAATTAATAATATTAAAAATGAATTGAATTAATGAATGAAAATTAAATGATATTCAAAATAAGTTCGTTATTTTATTTTATTTTATTTTTTTTGCTTTATTTTGTTTATTATGGTAAATGATGTATAATTCTATAATAATGAAATCAATAATAATAATTATGGAAAAAGAAAAAAAAAAAAATTTGGCATTGATGAAACCATTAAAAAAGGATAATTTTATTTTATTTTTTTTTTTTTTTTTTTTTTTTTTTTTTTTTTTTTTAAAAAGAATAATCAATAATGTTAGCAAAATATGACTGGCAAAAAGAAAAACTATAACGTTAACGCAATAATAATAATAATACCCAAATTTTACCAATTAAAATATAAAAAAAAGAGGAAGAAAATAGTAAGAAAGAGAGAAAAAAAAGTGGTGATAAAAATTAGTTTTACCACCAGGAAGAGCTTCCATTACTGCTTGAGTTACCCCAGCCATTATTAGATCTAGTGTTGTTACCCCAACCACTACTAGAACCAGAAGATCTATTATCGTTACCCCAACCACCTCTTGAATTATCTCTACTTCTTTGGAAACTACCGTTGTTTTGTTTACGGTAATCTCTATTACTGTTATTTCTTGAACCGAAACCTCTACCACTTTTACTTCTACCACTATCTCTAACGGCATCGTTTAAAAATTGTGGAATTTCTTGATTAGCTTCAGCTAAGACATCGTATAAACCTTTTGCAACGTTAAAATTATCTCTATTAAAGAAAGCAGTTGCAATACCTGTGTTACCAGCACGACCAGTTCTACCGATTCTATGAACGTAATCATCAATATCAGTTGGTAAATCGAAATTAATAACGTGAGTAACGTTTGGAATATCTAAACCTCTTGCTGCAACAGCTGTAGCGACTAATATATTAGCTCTAGCAGATCTAAATGCAGCTAAAGCACGTTCTCTTTCAGCTTGAGAACGATCACCATGAATAGCAGTTGCTCTAAAGTTTTGCATAATTAAGAAATCAGTTAATTGATCAGCTAATCTTTTTGTTTCAACAAAGATTAAAGTTAAACCATTTTCATCATCGGATGATAATAAATCTAATAAAGCAGATTTTTTATCTTCATCATCGACGTATAAAACTTTTTGTGTAATATTTTCAGAAGTTGAACCAACTTTACCAACTGAAAGGAAAATGTAATCAGCTAAGAAATCTCTTGCTAAATGTTGAATATCGGCAGGGAAAGTAGCGGAAAACATTAAAGTTTGTCTTTCACCAACAGGGGTCATATCACAATTTTCGACAATATTTCTAATTTGTGGTTCGAAACCCATATCTAACATTCTATCAGCTTCATCAAGAACTAAATATTTAACATTTTTTAAAGAAATTTTACCACGTTCTAATAAATCATTTAATCTACCTGGGGTAGCAACTAATAAATCACAACCGCGATCGATTTCTCTCATTTGATTACCAATTGGAGAACCACCATAAACTACACAAGGTTTAACCCAAGATCTATAAGTAAATTTTTTAGCTTCATCAAAGATTTGTGTTGCTAATTCTCTTGTTGGAGCCATAATGACAGCTGTTGGATAAGCTTTTTTTGATTGATAGTAACCACCATTAAAACCAGAGTTATTGTTATCATTATTAATTTCAGATGGACCATTCTTAAAAGATTCTGATAAAACGGGAAATAAAAACCCACCAGTTTTACCTGAACCAGTTTGAGCACAAGCCATTAAATCTCTACCTTGAGCGATAATTGGAATAGAATATTTTTGAACTGGTGTTGGTTTTGTAAAACGAGCTAATTGAATATTTTCTAAAAGAACTGAATCTAATGGTGGAGAAGTGAATTCAAAGATTGGTTCAGGAACGTTTTCACCGGATGCTTCGACAGGAATTTCATCATAATGATCGAAATTAATACCAGAAGATTGAAAATTTGGATCATCTGAAGTACCAAATAATTGTAATTCGATTTTTTCATTTCTTGGAGCTGTAATATGCTTACCATTTTCCCAACGACCAATTGATGAATTTTTATTAAATGGGCCATTGTTGTTACGTCTGTTATTGTTGTTGTTGTTGTTGTTGTTGTTGTATCTGTTACCTCTAAAGAAATCCCCGTTATTATTGTTATTATTATTATTATTATTTCTATTGTTGAAACCGAAAAAAGAGTTATTATTATTTCTGTTGTTGAAATTATTATTTGATTCTGGGTCTTTTGAAAAACTGTTGTTGTTGCCGCCTCTTAAATGTGGTGGAACATAACCAGATTTTCTACCATTTGAATTATTATTTTCAATTGATTCAGACATAATTTAAAAAAATATTATTTATTATTTTTTTTTCTTTTTCTAAATCTGTTTTAAAATTAACAAGTTATACTTTTAAAAAAAAAAAAAAAAACGTTATTCAAATGGGAAAGAAAGATAACAATGTTTCTTGTATATAAATCACTAAATATTAATTTCTTAAATAGTTCGAGGACGAAACCAAAAAAAAAAAATAAAAAAGAAGAAGTGAAAAAAAAAAAAAAAAAAAAAAAAAAAAAAAAAAAAAAAAAAAAAAAAAAAAAAAAAAAAAAAAAAAAAAAAAAAAAAAAAAAAAAAAAAAAAAAAAAAAAAAAAAAAAAAAAAAAAAAAAAAAAGAACAACAAGAAAGCGCAAACCCATACATCCATTCGTAGAAAGCGATGCTATTGTGACTGGGTAACGGCAAAGCAAGATTTATTAAACGTTTTTAACGGTGAATGAAAAACTTTTTTTTTTTTAAATATGGAATAAATAAATAAATACATGTATAAATACGGAATGTATGGAAATATTTTATATATAATTTTATTTTATAGTACACCTTTTGTTGATGGGATATCATTAGTACCATTTGAAGTTAAAGAATCTTTAATTGCTATAGCTAAAGCTTTAAAAGCACTTTCAGCTTTATGATGATCATTAAAACCTGTTAAACAATCTACATGTAAAGTAATTCTTGCGGCTTCAGCGAAACTTTGTAAAAAATGAGGTAACATTTCACAACTTAAATTACCAATATTTTCTCTTCTCAAATTTAAATTAATTACTGCGTAAGGTCTATTTGATAAATCAACTACAGCTCTTGATAAAGCTTCATCTAATGGTGCGAATCCAACACCGAATCTTTTAACACCTTTAATTTGACCCATTGCATCTTTAAAAGCCATACCTAATGCAATACCACAATCTTCAACTGAATGATGATCATCGATATATAAATCACCTATACATTCAATAATTAATGACCAACCTGAATGTTTTGCTAAAGCTGTAATCATATGATCTAAGAAACCTACACCTGTATTAATATGAATTAATTGATTTGATGAATTTGATAAATTATTTGGTGGTTTATTATTTGGATATAAAGAATCAGATGGTAATGAAATTAATCCACCTTTTAAAGATATTGAAATTTGAATATTTGTTTCGTTTGTTTTTCTTATTATAGTAGCGTTCATGATTGTATTGGGTGGTATTAGACAATTTTTATTGGTATATTTAAAAATTTGATTTACAATATTTGAATAAGAATAGTAAAGATATATATATATATATATATATGTGTGTAGTACGTATATGCAATGACTCAAAGTGAAATACATCATTACACCGCTAACGTAAAGATGCGATGCAAAAAAACAAAAAAAAAAAAACCGATGGAAAAATTAGTTTTGCATTTGAAAGTGAAATTTTGTTTGTTTGTTTTTTTTCACTCGTTTTGAGAAGTGAAAAAGCGAGAAAGAAAGAAACAACAAGAAAAAATAAAAATTGTGTGTTATTTAATTATTTATTGTGGGAAGAGGTATAAGAATATAATGATGAGCATGAATGGGTTGAATGTTATATTTAGACGTGGTGTCAAGAATGCAATTAAACGGAGTAGTTTTGATAAACACGTTGGGATTGAAAGGAGACGTAAAAAAGCGTGGGAAGGAAGTGGGTTAGAGAAAGGTGAATGGTTCAGAAAGAAGTACAGCCATGTTCATGCGAAGCAGAAGGAAAGAGAGAATTCAAAGGGTTTGAGAGCGGCAAAGGGTGTATCGGCCAGTTCGAAGTCGACGTCAACGTCAACGTCAGCGTCGAAGCCCAAGCCCAAGGGCAACGGTGCCGCTGCCGCTGCCGGTGGTGGGTTGTTGGAGTACGTTTACGGAAGCAACAGTGTCTTGGCGGCGTTGCAAGGGGACAGGCGGCCGGGTCACAACCGGCTGTACTACTGCGAGAGTGACGCCGACGGTGTGCAGCGGATTTTGAACATGTGTGAGCAACGAAAGATAGCCGCGGAAGTGATCGACAAGCAGCGAATGAACACGCTGAGCGGGAACAACCCCCACAACAACGTCGTGCTCGAAACGAGACCGCTGCGCATTGAACAGATCGTCGATCTCGGCAGCGGCAGCGGCAACGGCAGCGGGGAAGTGCAAGTGGAAACGGAAGACGGTAAAGTCGCCGTTGCCGTTGCACTAGCCGCCGAGCACACGCGATTTCCCGTCGCTCTTTATATCGACCGGGTGCAGGACCCGCACAACGTCGGCGCGTTGATTCGCAGTGCGTATTTCCTCGGCGTGGATCTCGTGTTGCTCTCGCAGCGCGGATCGTCAAGACTGTCGCCCGCGGTGTGCAAAGCAAGCGCGGGCGCGGTGGAAACAAATTCGCTCCCGTTGTTTGCCGTTGCTGACCCGGTCGCTCTGCTCGCAAACAACAAACAGTGGACAACAATCGCAGCGCACTGCATCAGCAACACACCGCAATCGCAATCGCAGTCGCAGTCGCAGTCGCAATTCACTTCAAACAAACACATCCCTCTACAGGATATAGAAGGCTTGGCCACCAAAACCCCCGTCGTGCTGGTGCTGGGTAACGAAGGCTCAGGCGTAAGCAAAAAAATCATCCAGCTCGCAGACTACCTCGTACAAATACCATTCAACAGACACGCCAAACATCAAAATGAAAATGAAATACAACTCGTCGACTCGCTAAACGTCAGTGTCGCAGGCGCTTTGCTCATCGATCGACTGCTCAGGTAGAACACACAATTTCCTATAAATAAAATTATTATGTGTCACGTGCGTCCACGCCTACACCCACACCTTCCCGCGCCGTCTCTGGTTTTTTTTTTTGTCTTGACGTGTCCACAATGATTGTAAATTGTGCTCTGTTCTATTATCACTCGAAGAAAAGCAAAAAAAAAAAAAAAAAAATTTTTCACTCTCGTATAAATATCAATATATAAATATTAACACATAGTTAATATTATTAAAATATAATAAAAAACACTTGATCTTTTTTTTCAAATCTTAATTTTTGTTTTCTTTCAAAATAATTCTTCAATAAATTAAAATTTTAAATCGTTGTGTTTACTTCATTCATCCTAATATGTCAACTGAAAATAACAATAACAATAACAATAACATTAAAAGAAATTTTATTAAAAAACCTGATGTTTCAATTAGAGATAAAAAATTAGATACTTTAAACATTCAATTAAAAAAAATTGATCAAGAAATTAATTTAATTAAAACTCAAATTGATCAATTTCAATTAAATGATACAGTTTCAAATAATCGTAAAAATTTACAAGATTTAAATAAAAAAATTATTAAAGATCAAGCTGATTTAAAATTGAAAAGAAATTTAATCTTTGATCAAATTAAATCTTTAGATTCTTCAATTAAAAGAAAAAATATTGAAATTAATAATAAATTATCAATTAATATTAATAATAAATTTTTATCAAATTTAAATATTAATGAAGCTAATGAAAAAATTAATAAAATTGAATCTTTAATTGAATCAGGTAACCTTTCAATTGTTGATGAAAAATTAAAAATTAAAGAAATTCAATCTTTAAATAAATTAATTAAAGATTTAAAAATTATTGATCCAATTAAAATTTCAATAGATAATGATAAAAAAAAAATTTTATCATTAAAAGATGAATTAAATGATCAAAATATTTTATTAAAAAATTTATCAAATAATTTTGAAAAAAATCAAATACAATTAAATAAAATTAATGATAATTCAAAATCTTTTTATGATAAAAGACAATCACTTTTCAATAAACGTTCAGCTTTATATAATAAACGTAATGAAATTTTTACTCAAATTAAAAAAATTAGATCAGATTTCGATAACGAATTTAAATCATTTAAATTAAAATTAGAAAATGAAAAATTAAAACGTAAAGAACAAGAACTTTTATCAAATTTTATAGATGAAAAAAATGATATCCTTTTAAAATTAAATGAAAATTTAAATCATGCTAAAATTCCTGCTTTCACTTATGAAATTGATTCAATTGAAAATATTTTAACTTTATTAGATCCAACTTTCATTAAACCAAAAAAAAATGTTATAGATTTTTTTAATAATAATAATAATCAAATTAAAACAATTAATAAAAAAATTGAAAATAATGATTTAATTAAATTAGATAAAAAAAATGATAACGATTTAAATAAAATTGTTCCATCAAAATCAAAAAAATTTAAGAAAAAACAAAATCAACAACAACAACAAAATAATATCTTTAATAAAATTGATGGTAAATTTTCTTTAGAACCAACTTTAATTGCAAGTTTATCTGAATTAGATATTATAGTCCCAATTTCATCAAATGATTTATCAAATACAATCGATCAATTAAAATTAAAATTAAATCATTTTAAACAAAATCAAGAAAATCAAACTAATTTAAATATTGAAAAAATTGAAAATCAAATTAAAAAAACTGAATTAGAATTTAATGAAAAAGAAGAAAAAATTAAATTACAAATTAAACAAAAATTAGAATCTGAAAAAAATGATCAATAAAAAAAATAAAAACAATTAATCTTATTTTTTTGTTTTGTTTTATTGCTGTTTTTTTTTTTTTTAATTCTGATACCTTCCTTTCTTTTTTTCTTTTCCATATATATATATACATATATATATAGATTGTATAGGACTTTATTTTTTACCTACTCTCAACTAAAAATAAAAAAAAAAAATAAATTAAATTAAATTAAATTAAATTAAATTTTGTTACATTCATTCATAAACTTAAATATTTACTTACTAAATAATTAAAAAATAAATTGTAAATTAACATCAATAGGATGTGAAGATGATAATTGTGGTTTTTGAGTATATCTACCACTTAACTCTTTTCTCATATTTTGTAATAACGTTAAATATGATTGTTGTGATTGTAAACTTAATACTTTAATAAATGAATATGACATAGCACCAACATTTTCATTACCTTCAACTGTATCAGCTGATGTTTGATTATCTTTAGATCCTGAAAACATAATAACATCCGCTGCACTAAATTTAATTTGTCTAATTCTTTCCCTATCACTATTACTATTATGATTGACTGAATTCTTAACAGTTGAAAACATTGATCCAATTGAACTTAATAATGCAGTTCTATTACCACTAGCATACGCCATAGCAACTTGTAATCCATCAGATCCAACATCTTTCCACATGTTAGGTTCTTTAACAATACCTTTGGTAGAATAACAATACGGTAAATCTAAAGCACTACCTGAATGACATGAATCAAATAATGCAGTTAATCTAACACCTCTTGGAAGTGGTTTAACCATTATATCATGCATTAAATCATCAACTATATGTCCATTTTGTTCAAAATCAACTGGATAAATAACACTATCAAATCCACTCTCTTCATCACCATCTAAATCTTTTGTTAATCCACCATGACCAGAATAATGAAAAAATAATGAATCATTACATTGTGCATCTTTAACTAACCATTCCATAGCACGTATTATATTATCTCTAATTGGAACACTAATTAAATTCGATTGATCATCTGTTAACATAACAATATCTTCAGATTTATAATTATAATTATTTGTTAAAAAATTGAAAATATTATGTGCATCATTAATACAACCATTTAATGCATTTTTAGATCCAATATAATTTATACCAATAATTAAAGCTTTACGACGTCCAGTACATTGAGAATAATTAAATGAAATATTATTATTACTATTACTATTGAATTGTTGCTCTCCTGTTGGTGGTGGAGCAAGTGGCCTTTGATAAGATTCATTATTACTGTACCCACCATTATCATATCCACCATTGTTGTACCCACCATTATCATATCCTCCATTGTTGTAACCACCATTATCATATCCTCCATTACTATATGATCCTCCTACTGGAGCTGGTGGACGATTATATCCTTCATTTCCATATCTTCTATCATCGTATGAGCCTCTTATTGGAGCAGGTTGACGATTGTAACTTCCATTATTTGAATACATATTCTTTAATTATATTTAAATTATTTTCCAAATATATATTATTTCTTGATTTTCAAATTATTTTTTTTTTTAAGGTTTTTTTTTTCACTTTTTTGTATTAATTTATTCTTATCAAATCAAATTCTGTGGCTTTTTCATTTCATTTTTTTTTTATAACAGAGTCACATTTTTTTTCAATATAAAAAAATTGCACTTTTCAAACATTGAAAATATTGAATTTTAAATAATCAAAACACTAAAAATAATATTATATTATTATATTAGTTAAATTTAATAATAATATAACAACAATGCTTTCACTAAGTAAAAATTCAAGTAAAATTTTAAATAAAACTTATTATAGACTAATATCTACTACAAATTTAATTTTAACTAATGCAACTTTACCTAATAAAAAAACAACAAGAAGAAGATTAACACAATTTAAAGATGAATTAAACGTTGGTCCATCTTTTGAAGATTTTTTATCAGGAAGAGCAGCAAATTTTAAATTTGATCCATTAGAAAAAAGTTCTTCAAATAAAGATTTAGAAAAATTACCACATTGGTTAAAAGTACCAATACCAAAGGGTAAAAATTTCAATAAACTTTTCGCTGATGTTAAAGATTTAAAATTAAGTACAGTTTGTCAAGAAGCTAAATGTCCAAATATTAGTGAATGTTGGGGTGGTAAAGATAAATCAAAGGCAACTGCTACAATTATGTTATTAGGTGATACATGTACAAGAGGTTGTAGATTTTGTTCTGTAAAAACTAATAGAAACCCAATGGCTCCAGATTCAATGGAACCTGAAAATACAGCAGAAGCAATTAAAAGATGGGGTTTAGGTTACGTAGTATTAACAACTGTTGATAGAGATGATTTAATTGATAGTGGTGCTAACCATTTAGCTAAAACAGTTAAATTAATTAAAGAAAAAACAAATAGTAAAGTTTTAGTTGAAGCTTTAACAGGTGATTTTAAAGGTGATATGGAAATGGTAGATATTATGGCTAAAAGTGGTTTAGATGTTTATGCACATAATATGGAAACTGTTGAAGCTTTAACACCACATGTTAGGGATAGAAGAGCGACTTATAAACAATCTTTATCCGTTTTAAAAAGGGCAAAAGAAACTGTACCAAGTTTAATAACAAAAACATCTTTAATGTTAGGTTTAGGTGAAACTGATGAACAAATCATGCAAACTTTAAAAGATTTAAGATCAATTGATTGTGATATTGTAACATTTGGACAATATATGAGACCAACAAAAAGACATATGAAAGTAGTTGATTATGTTCACCCAAAAAAATTTAAATACTGGAAAGATATTGCAGAAAATGAATTAGGTTTTAAATATTGTGCATCTGGTCCATTAGTAAGATCATCATATAAAGCTGGTGAAGTATTTATTGAAAATTTTATAAAGAGAAGAAAAGAAGCAAGCAATAATTAATAAACAATATTTTGTTGGTTTATTGGTTTGTTTGTTTTTGGTTATTTTTGGGCATTAAATAAAAGTATTTATTTCTATTCTTTTATTTACTTCATATTTTATATTTATTTTATATATATTATTTATTTATTTTATATTTATTATTTATTTATTAATTCATTTTTATATTTATCAGAAAAATTGTGTAAACCTTTCTTTATTCATTCTATTTATTTTTTTTTTATAGTAAATAGATGTTTTTGATACATATAAATATATTGCAATTAACAAAAACAACATAACAATAAAAAATAAGCAATCTTATCATTGTTTTTGATCTTCAGCTTCCATAGATCTTAATAATTCCCTTTTCTCTTCTCTTTCTGTCTTTAACTGTTTGTTTAACCTTTCAATTTCTTCTTTAAAACCATCTTTTTCTAATGAAAGTTGTTTAATTTCAGCTTCATATTTACCTTCGTATGTCTTCTTCAAATTTTTAACCTTTTGTTCATGTTTTGAAGAATATTGATGGTACAAATCTTCGGCTAATAATCTCAATCTTTTGTTCGTATCTTTATCCTTATTTTCCAATTTAATCTTCCATTCTTCAACTTGACTATTTAAAGTTTTAATTAATTTTTCGTTCTCATTATTTTTCGCATCTAAAACATCTTTTGTTTTTTGAAGTATTTCAATATTTTCTTTTAACTCTTTTTCTCTAAAATCGAATTCATTAGATAATCGATCCTGTTGAATTTTGTCTTCTTGTTGTCTCTCTTTATTTTCTTTTTCTTCTTCCTCAATTTTTTTTAATTTCAGTTTGAGTTCTTCATTTTCATTTTTCAAAATATCAGAGCTCTCATGATTACTCCTCAAAGATTCTTCTAGTGAACTGACAGCTTGATGAAGGGCTTCTAATTCTTTTAAATGTTCACTCTCGACATTAGAATTTTTAATTTGCAAACTCTCTAATTCCATAGAAACTTTTTGAAACTTTTCAAATTGTTTTTCATTTTCAATTTTCATATTTTCAATATTTTCCAGTAATCGGTTATTGGATTCTTCTAATTGGACCTTGTCTTCTTTTAATACGTCAATTTCCGTATTCAATTCTTTTACCTCTGCAATACGAACGCTAGATTCATCATTCGCCTCATCATATTTTTTTTTCAAGTCAATTATTTCAGTTTCCTTTGCTGATAATAAATTTTTGACCTTTTCAATATTATCCTCACTAGTTTTTAATTGTTCCTTATTCGTTTCAAGTTTCGACTTGATTTCGATTAACTCAGATTTCAAATTTTCAATCTCCTCATTTTTTTGATATTCAATATTTTTAAGTTTATCTGTCAAAGAGTCTCTTTCTAAAGTCAAGTTTTGAACGTTTTGTTTCAAATTATCTGCACTTTCCTTTTCGGTACCAACAAACTCATCGACTTGCTTCTTCAAAATTTCAATCTTTTGGTCTTTATCCTTCAATTCTTGCTTCAAATTTTCCGAATGTTCTGACAAATGATTTCTTTCTTCCACAATAGTTTGATTTTCTTCTGTTAATAATT
The DNA here is from genome assembly GCA_030571615.1 of Jamesozyma hellenica. Classification (NCBI taxonomy): domain Eukaryota; kingdom Fungi; phylum Ascomycota; class Saccharomycetes; order Saccharomycetales; family Saccharomycetaceae; genus Jamesozyma; species Jamesozyma hellenica. Next base: position 3,704 of record JAJLYD010000001.1, on the reverse strand, counting down.
TAAATTTCTCAGATGACTCAATTTTTTCTTTTTCTAAATCATTAATTGTTAAATTATTTTTTTCAATATTTTTATTCAGTTCATCGCATTTTTTTTGTAAAGAATCCTTCTGTTCAATTAAATTTTCGTTTTCTTCACAAATATTATCATATTTGTTTTGTAATAAATTTTGATTTGAATTTAACATACTTATTTCATCTTTAATTTCTTTTAATCTTGATTTTAATTTTTCATTCTTTTGTATTAAATCTTTTTTTTCAGTTTCTAATAGTTGTAATCTTTCTGAGGTTGAATTATTCTCCTCACTTAATATATTATTTTTCCGTAATAAAACTTGTTGTTTAGTGTTTAAAATGTCATATGATAAAGAGAGCTCATTAATTTCATCATTAGCTTTATGTAATTCATCGAGTAATCTGCGGTTATGTTTTGAAAGCATCAAAGTAACATTACTAGAATCATCTTGTTTTTCATTGTCATTAGTTTTGTCATGTAGTGGAGTCAATTTATGGGAGCTGGAAAGCGATTCATTGGATGCTGGGGTAGGGGAAGATGTTATATGTTGTTGATTATTTAACATCGGGATTGCAATTGGCGATTCAAGAGAATTTGTTAATGTGCCTCTATGTTCTAAAGTGGGCACCAAGTCCATTTTTAATTTTTTTGGTTGAATTTTATCTGCAATGTCTAATTCGTTATGACGTTTCGATTTAGGATCTTCATTTGATCTTATTGGAGAACTTATATCTATTTTCAAAGGTGAATGGTTTAATACCAAAGGTTTAGGGTTAGAATTAAACATCTTATTAATATCTAATTTTTCTAATGTCATCTTTGTTGGATAATTTGTTTGTAGGCCTCCTTTACCAATACTAGCAGGATTTACATGTTCGTCCTCCTCATTACCCTTTCTCCCAATGTCTATCGAAAGGTCTTCTATATTATGAAATGAATGAGCAATTGGACTTAAACTATCATCGCTGTGTTTTATTTTTTTGGATGGGCTTATAATCGATGCGGCAATCATTTTGTTGGTTCTAGCGGCTGTTGGTAATATTGGTGTAGTTTCGGCTGCATTGTCGGAAGGCATGTGTGTGATTTTTTTACTTGAAGACAATCCGTGGGTATATCCTGTCAAGCTTGCTATTTTGCTTGTCAATATTTTATCATCGTTAAATTCTAGTATATCTCCTCGAATATCGTTTGCATCCATGTTACTATTCGCTATGCGAACGATTGGTGACTGAATAATGCTACTGCTATCCTTCACAGGCGTTCTTATTATATCAGAATTTTCCATTGTGTATAACCAACCCCTATTTAAGTTCAGTAGATTAAATTTAAGACCAAGTTACTCAAAAATATAATCAGATATCTGATATTTCCTAAATTATATATTTTATCAGTTTTCTTTTACTTTTACTTTCACTATTATTTGGTTTTTTGTTTGGTTTTTTTTCGATGCACGAAAATATAGGTTTTTGTTTTTTTGTTTTTTTTGAAAAACAAAAAAAAACACCAACCTTTACGTGTTTTAAATGCAAGTTTGAATTTCTTATACAGAAAGTAGATTAAAAATGTGGCAATTAATCAGCAATACTTGTAAAGTTAATATTCAAATACATTTCAAGAATTATGTGAAAATATGCTTATTACATATATATTTTTTTCTTTGTGTATTCAATTATTTAATCATCTTTTTTCACGTTCTTCAATAATTCCTCTTTAGCATTCATCCATAACTTAATGAACCCCGTAATACCAGACCCTAAAGAAAGAAGACTATAGGTTCCCGGCGGTACCTTTAAATTAAGTACATCTGTAGAATTTGCGCAACCATCTAATGTAAAACGTACTAAATCTAAATAACAATATGTCTTTAATCGTTTCAACTCGACTAATTTAATATGTACTTTTTCATTATCGCTTCCAAATTCTTCCTCATCGTTTTTCTTACTACTTCTTAAATCGTCTAGTAGTTGTTTTCTTAATGGAGACATGGAGTTTGAATTATCAAATTCTTTTTGTTTATAGTAATTTTTATAATACTGCATGGCTCTTTCTTTGACTTTTAATTGAATGTTTAATTCAAGCTCTCTTCTTTTAATATCTTCCAAATTACATAAAGTATCTTTTAAATTCAAAATTATATCGTACTGCCAGGCAAGGACTTCATGTCTTGACAAAACATTATATAGTCTATCGTTGGACCAAAGCTTAAATTTATGTAACAAAATTAATTCGTCACATACTGTGTAATATAAATCTACAAATTGTCTAATGGATGATTGGGAAAACCAGAGTTTTAAAATTTTATCATTTGGCGATTCCCACGTTTCTTTAATTTTTTTGGCAAAATCAAAGATCAAAAAGGGACTATTACCAAATCTTAAAATATATCTATAAGTACTCAATTGTTTTGTAACGTAGTTAATTTTTTTATCCAATCTACCAAATATTAAAAGAAAAATTAATCTCGGTTGCATCAGTATAATTTTTAAATTTCTAAAATTATAAGATCCTGTTTTGAGTCTTTGAATATTACGGACAATATTTTTATTACGAAAGGATTTTTTGATAAATAGATTTATCAAATCCAAAGTGTATTTTAAAATCTTGGCAATTTTGTCCTTTCCTGTCAAAGAATTTATTAAATATTTTAAAATTTGCAGATTTCGGATAACCACGACCTTGTCGGTATTTGTCAACTCATCTTTAAAGGTACTATTTGATTCATCAAATGGAGCAGAAATCGGGCTCAGCAATTCAATGTTATTGTTCTTTTCAGGGTTTAAGATACTACTATCTGTATTGTAAAAAATGTTGAGTTCTTCAGTCAAAGAGTTAGCATTACTATTTAATGTATTATTTGGATCCATCGGCTGCTTTATATGAGATATTTTATTTCTTAAAGTATCAAAATGAGAATAACTGTTGTATTCAAGCCCTCTGCTCTCTTGATTGGAATATATTGGAAAAACCATAACTTTAATTAAAATGTAATGTATGTTTTTTCGTTAAATAAAATTCCGTAAAAACGATCTCGGCGATAAAGGTTAAAGCGTAATGCTGATGGAGTGTTTATATATTTAACAGATGAATTCTTGTTCATCGAAATGGGCTTACAGAAAATGAACAAAATATATTCCCACAAAACAAAATGTTACTATACCTTTGAAGTATATGTCTTGAACAAAATGAATTTTACATTCATCCAAACAAAATTTGTACTGCTTTCACCGCAGTGAGTCTCAAAATTGTTTACATTTGAAAATAAAAAAAACCATAAAAATATAGCGCCGCTCGGTTTCGATCCGAGGACATCAGGGTTATGAGCCCTGCGCGCTTCCACTGCGCCACGGCGCTAACAATTGCAAAATTTGTGATAGGGGGATCTGGGTTTCTATGTGGATATCTGGGGAATATATTTTTAATGTCTTATTAGTACTTGAACAACTAATAAGGGTATATATATTCTATATAACTATGGACGTGGTTCTGGGTTTATATAACTATGGACGTGGTTCTGGGGTTATATAACTATGGACGTGGTTCTCTGGTTATATCTGTATGTTCTCTGGGTCTTGTGATCTTGGTTCTTGACTTATTTAACTTGACTTGTTTTTCTCAATCGCGGCGACGTTGACATATAAATGCAAATTTTTATCGATCGTCATATGTGACGTATTTACACAAATTTGTCA